>MU183691.1:170-79144 GCA_016904865.1 Pissodes strobi | reverse complement strand
CGGCGATGCTAAAATTCTGTCGAATCTCTAACAGGTAAACATTATTGTCGACTAAAAGAAAAACACTTATCTGTATACGGAACCTACTGTACACCAGAGAGAAGTTTTCCTTTTCCTTCTTCGTATATTTTTGGGAAGAAAACGTCCCCGGGCTTGTCTCGGTCAATTAACCAGTTAAAAATTTGACCATAAATTGACAATCATCATTCTCTGCTGTCATCCAAAACTAATGAGTAGCCTAATTTTGTCAGGTTCCAAAATAAAGTTCTTAACAACCCTACGGGGAATCCGCAACTAGAACCCTAAAACGGAAATTAATCCATAAAAGCAAACTAACATGAAAATAACGGAAATGCCGAACTCCGCCCCCAAAATCTAATTGAAATTCTACATTCACAACTTAAAACAACGTACCCATAACTGGGGTTCACCAAAACCTTCCTGGATATCTTAAAGAAAAACTGGGATTATCGCCATAATGGCTGTTGGTAGAATTTAAACCTTCGACAGTACAACCTCCCTCTCCCGAAAGTCTAAAACGACTTCCAACCTATTTCATCTCAGAATTGAAACACTTCTCGGGAGCTAATTCTTCTCACTCCAGGGAATCTTCTTTGGTAATGACGAAAACCATAGACTAACTGAATCAACAACAACCGATTCTTCTGTTTTCCCTCATCCTTCTAGATTAATAAACAGAAAAATCTGTAATCACGTCAAAATCGATCGACTGTCATTCAATTAAATACCTTAAATGACAATTTGAATACTGCTGTCAGGAAACTAGTCAGGTTCGGCCTTATCGAAAAAAAAAACAATAGATATGATTTTCCAAACGATATTCCTTCCTAAAATGACTTATAAATAAAAGAATTTCCACCCGTAACAAGATCTTAAGAAACTTGGCCGATCCTGATAGATTTTCACCTAAAAATTCTGTCTAAAGCATATCACCTATACATAAATGCTAGTGTTCTGTATCTGTACGGTCCCGTCCATTCTTTGATTATATCACTTTCAGACGAAATTGCAACACCTAGCCTTGGGAAACCTATTCACCCTATTCTCCAATGTTTTGTCCAATGCGAGCTCTTCCTTATCGTCTATTGATAGACATGTATTTTTTTCCTTTTCTTCATTAACTTAAAAATCAACGACATCAGTGCACACAAGCTACAACTTCGACCAAAAAAACACACTCAGATTGCAAGCCTTAGCACATAAATAACTATTCTTAACCCCAGTAGTCCAGTACATCTAAGTGGCGCTCCACTGAACATTAGTTTACGAACTATATGAATTATACTGCTGTTGAAATGGCATTTATCTTAACGACATTACGCTCACATAAACTGTCATCGTCCGACTATAAATTTTATTTGGTTATGGCTGCTTCACTACCCAACGCGGTGCAGATAGATAGCATGGATACCTTACTCAGCAGATTTTAAATAATCTTAAAAAAGGTTATTTACTTACAACTTATTATTCATGACACTACCAGTGGCTCAAAATGTTATGGGATGATGTATTTATTTTTTTATTTTATCCACCATCTTTATCTTGCATCGGCCAAACTGTGACCTGGCATAAACCATAGAGCTTCACAAGAGCACCTACAAAAAGATCAGTTAATCACAATCAGACGGATCCTATAAACCAGAATCTATGATCAATATTACCTCCATCCAATAACATTCCCAAAGGAGCCGGTGAAACGAAAGGGAAATGAAGTAAAGAGCAATATTTTTAAACGACGTAATATTTATTTATCCACAAAATCTCCATACATAATGATATTTACAATCTAATTAATATTGTAATTCAAACGCCGTCCCTGATCACATAACAAAGCCTCGATCTGTGCCGTGGGTGGGTAGCCGTGGCACACACAAGTTTACATACGTTCGGTCGTCTCACTCAGAGCCACTTGTTCTACGTTTTTCTGTCCCTCTCATTCGTACAATTTGACTGTGGATCAGTTTGTCTAGCGTTTAACCGATACCGTACAATTGAGAGTGTTAGCAATGTAGGATTTTTCGCATGTCATGTGATATTCTATAGAAGCGATATTCATTCATATGGCACGTTTTGATATAAAAAGTAACTCCAAGCTACTTTCATTTAAACGACCATGTTTTGCAACAAACTGACAGTTTTATTTATTGGCATCAATATCGGACACTTAAAGCTAGAGCTGGATTGGTATCAGAAGTGGGCAGGAAAAGATAAAAAATAATAATAACATCCAAGGTCATCAGCGAACCAGTTACAAAATTTAAAGAAAGTTTGTATGACCTACACTGAAAACATCCGAATGAGGTTCCCCAAGAACAATTTAACCTCGAACATTAGTTATTCCACCGGCACGTTTTAATGGTGAACTTTAAAAGTTGATATGAACGTGACATAAGTAGCCAGAATTAGCAGTGAAACTGCAGTTGTAACTAAAGCTACAGGCAGAAAAAAATCTGATATTACTATACAATCACACTCCAGATACCATCTTAGTGAAGAGCAACTAAAAAGCATCATTATAAAGACAAGAAGGCTACACAAGTGTTTATCTTCAAGAGAAGCAGAGGATTACTCGGAGTTCTACAGTAAAAGTAGGCATAATCTCTGTCTAAAATCTATTCTTCATGTTCACTTAAGACTATATCATGAATTGTGTAAGTGAGTGTGTCCTGTTCGAAAGTGAAAAATCAATGATGGCGTAACGTCATTGCATTTGCAGAAAAGGAGGCTACACAAACGTTTATCTTCGAGAGAAACAGAGGATTACTCGGAGTTCTACAGTAAAAGTAGGCATAATCTGGATTCCATTCTGATTTTATTTGGATTGAGTAAGGAAACTTGAAGAGTAATCCCAGACGCTTCTGGAAATAAGCCAATGATATGCGCAAAATAAACTTTTTTCCTAATAATATGCATTTTGATTCGAAGGTTGGTGAGGTTGGAGAGGATATAACCAATTTCAATAGTTCAACATGTACAGTTCCTTATTTCCGGTCTGACACATTCAAAGACATCTCATTGCGGAGATTGATTTGTGCGACATATTTGATAAAATAAGTTCTCCCAAATAAGCTCACATTCCCAATATATTTTTGCTAAGCTGTGTCTATACAAGCATCCACTAAACTTACACTTGGAATATGGCATTTTACTTGAGGTATGGAAACATAGTTACATAACACCCATTTTTAAGGCTGCTTTCCCAGTGGTCTCAAACAAATTGTCTTTGAATATTGGCAAGTGTTGTTATATTAGTCTTTTCAGGGATTGATGTTCCAGACTTTTGATAGTATCAACGGTGAAAACCCTATCTATGCCAAGAAAGTAAAATCACTTGGTGTTTGGTTCTATGAGAATTTCAACTTTAACAGCCACATCGATTTTTAAGGGTATGGATTTCCTTTAAGAACCATCCGGAACTCTGTGTTTTCCACTAAAGTGGATTTATTTATTTATACGCTAATGGCATTTCACATGGTACATAGATAGATAATAATAGTACATGCAGAATATATATCAAATTTCACAAACATTCTAATCACAAACCAAAATAACAATAATAATATCGTATGTAGATACTGTCATATTTTAAGGTTAAGTGCGGTTATCCATTCAAGGCTTGTGGGTGTAGCGCTAAACAAAATATGCTGGATCTCCCTGATATGCCCTTAATTCGCATTCCTCGACTATATGGCGAATGGACTGGTCTGGGTCGTCACAGTCGCAGCTTGGATTTGGTTGCTTCCCCCATTTATGCAGACTGTGTGCACATATTCCATGCCCTGTTCGTACCCGGTTGAGGTTCTTCCAGATATGTCGTGGGAGTTCGTTGGGCTTTCTAACTGGGTCGATACGGGCGCGTATCTCGGGTGGCACTTTCTCGTTCCAGAAATCATGCCATTCGGTGTTAATGTTAAAATTGTCAGCTGATAGTTGTTGGGCTAGTCGGAGCGGTGGGTTTCTGGAACGGAGGCGATTCATTGCTAAGCTTGGGATATCAGCATGGATGGGAAATTGAAGGTTATTCAGTATTTTAGTATGCTTTTTCATCAAGGCTTCTTTTCTCCGTAGGGCAGGTGGGGCTATATGACTGAGCGTTGGAACCCAGTATAATGGGGTGGTCTTGATACATTCCGTGATGGTTCTCATTGCTATATTGAGTTGAGCATATATCTACCTTCTTTACATGAGGGCTGTACATCCACACCGGGGCACAGTATTCAGCTGCAGAGTACACCAAACTGAGCACAGAGGTCCGTAGAGTGTCCGCTGATGCTCCCCAGTCAGCCCCGCAAAGCTTTTGGATTATGTTGTTGCGGGTGCTTATTTTTTTGGAAGTGATTTCAAGATGTCTTTTGAATGACAGGGTTCTGTCTAGGGTCACCCCCAGATATTTTGGGAAATGTTGGTAAGGGAGTAATTCGTTATTTAAACGGACCTCTAGTTCATGGTTTGCCATTTTATTATTTAAGTGGAAGCAACATACTTCGGTTTTATTAAGATTTGATATTAGCCTCCATTTTGTGAAATACTCTTTTAATTTACTAACGTCGTCAGTCAGAGTATTTTCAGCCGGCTCAAACCACTTATGTTGTACGGCCAGAGCCAGGTCATCAGCATATCCAAACTTTTTTCCGTTTCAGGTAAGTCAGCGATGTAAAGGCTGAACAGCATGGGGGCTAATACTGACCCTTGGGGGAGTCCGTTATTTAGTTTTCTCTGTTTGCTCATAGTATTACCCTGAATCACTCGGAAGTATCTGTCCCCTAGCATATTGCCGATTAGCTTTAGCGTAGTTTGACAGGGGATTATTGTGAACATTTTGTATAGTAGTCCTTCTTTCCAAACTGTGTCGTAGGCAGCAATAAGGTCTACAGAGACCACAGATGTTTTTTCCTGTTTTTGCTTCATGTGCGTAGTAAGGCTTAACACTTGGTGTGTGCAGCTCTGATTAGGTCTGAAACCTGCTTGTTCCGGTGGAATATTATCAAGGATTCGTGAACCTATCCTGTTCAAGAGGAGCCTCTCTAGGAGTTTGTAGCAACAACTAAGAAGTGCCATCGGGCGGTAGCTTTCTGCTTTATCGCGTGGTTTATTCGGCTTCAGTATAGCGACTACTTAAGTGATTTTGAAGGCTTTCGGCAGGCTTCCAGATATTAAGATGCGTGAGAAAAACTTGATCAACCATTTCCGCGACTTCTTTCCACATCGAAGTAGAAGCTCAGGGTGTATTCCATCAAAACCAGGCGCCTTGCCAGTTCAACTTCTTTGATAGCCGACTCTAATTCTTCAGTGGTAAACTGGCGAGAGAATTCTGTTTCACGCGGTGTTGCTCAACGAATATTTTTGAGTTCTTTCTTTGCATGACGTGTATGCTCTTTATCTCGTGGGGCTCTAGATAGCGTGACTATTCTGTTGACAATCTGATCTGGTAATACCTGGTGGTCTTCTCGGATCGGTGGGCTACTTCCTCCTAGCTTTTTTAGCAGGCTCCATGATTGTCTACTCGATTTTTTGAAATCCAATTCCTGTGTTGTTTTTACCCATTTTTTTCTCCGTGCTTCATTTAGTATTTGCAAGAGGTCATCAGCTGTGTTCGAGTCGCCGTTTTCCATATATAAATTATAAAGTTCTTCACATTCATTGTTCCAGCCTGGAATATATTCCTTCCGGTACCCTCTAGGTATGCACTTCTTTGCAGTTGAAACCGCAGCACCGACAAATCTGTCATAGTTTTCGGGAGTGACTGGGATCCATCTTACAACTTTGTCGAGTTCATGAGAGAACTTTGCCCAATTCGCCTTTTGAAAGTTCCATCTTGGCCTTGGAATGGATCGAAATCTGAATGCCCACCTCATATTTTATCGGGCGATGTTGGCTATGTGGGAAGTCTCCTAGGATTATTATGGACATGCTGACTGGTTGATTTTGGGAATTTTGGGTTGAGAAACAGAGATCCGGGTTATATTCCCTATTCCACGCAGCGGATCTAAATGTTCCTTGTCTTTTGCGTCAAATATGAGGCTCAGGTTGTTGTCCTCTGCCCATTCTACAAATGTCTTTCCATTTTGATCATTGGTGTTATATTTCCACATTGTGTGACGGCTGTTGAAATCACCCACATAGATAGCTGGGTGAGGAAGTGGGGGCAAAACTTCAGGAGGCCACTGAACTAGCGGGGGCTTATAGATATTTGCTATTGTGAGTTCCCCAACTTTCACCGATATGCTGTGGATATCGTTGTTAGTGCTGTTGTCTTCTAGGTGAGCATTTTCTATGTCACTGCGTGCCATATATGTGACGGTATGTAGCACCCAATATGTCATACCCTGGTATTCTACCTCTTGATTTGAGAGCAGTTTCATTGTCTACGTGAGTCTCTTGAATGGCAACAATGTCTATATTTTTTCTCGCAGGATTTTAGACAGTATTTCGCATTTTGATCTACTTAATCCGTTTACATTTAGCTGGCAAATTCGAAGGCTAGGTCCGATATTTCTTGTCGGTTGGTTCTCAAAAGAACCATTTTGTAGTATATTTGGATCCATGTGTTTCGTGGTCAGGAGATCTTTCAGAAAGATAGGTCTGGCCGCCAGCTATCGTTCTAGCTATCGACGCGAGCTAGAACTACACCCCAAAAGTAAAGTGGCATTTTTCATCGATACCATGCTTAGTAACTGTGAAGAGGATTCAAAATAAGTTCCTGAATGTCGCAGCGTTTAATCAATCAATCAATCAATCAATCAAATCTAAAAATAAATGCATTTCAGCATAGATATATGATGTTGTTATAATTTCAAGTTCAAGCCTTTTTTTATAGCAGGGGCACACACACTAATAGTAATAGATAACAACGCTGATTGAAATAGCCGCGCCAAACAACTTGCGTGTTAATTACCGAGATTGAAGGGCAAATAAAAATATAGTGGAAAATGAAGAGCGTTCTAACAGTGCCAATCATAATTACAATAACGGGCGTTGTATTAGAAAACTTCAAGAAACCAGAGCACAGCGAATATCTGTAACAGGTTATGCAGATATCAGTGCTAGTCACAACAGCTCGCACTGTCCGAAAAGTAGTTGGCAATTCAGAAGAGTGAACCCAGAGTACGACAACCTTGACAGAGCCCCCTCAGAGCTCAATCAATTTCGCTTCTTCGTCTGTTCGAACAAATCGCCTTCGTTATGAAAGGCCTTTTAGAGTGATGTCATGTAGGCTAGCTCTCAAATAACAAACTAACAATTGAAGTGTAATTTATGCATATGTGCCCACCGCAATAGCAATTGTTAAACCCAAACCCACCTAATGACACTGATAGGACACTCGCGTTCACTGCGTTTACTACGCCATTATTACATGATCGATACATTTTCACCAACAGGTTGCGACTAGATAGTTACTTGCCTAAATTAAGAAGTTTTACTTCAAAAAACATTAGATCGTCAAATTGGAGAGAAATTTGGCAACATTAGACAGTTAAATAATAAAATCCAAATATCACTTACAGCTACCCAAAGATTAAAAAGTGCAAATTAAAAAGCAAGTGTTAGATAGCAGCAGCCCCTAACCAATCAGAATTGCGTCCCCTAATTACAGGAAAGACAAAAAGGTTCTTCTCTAATTAACTGATTTTTCGGCTGGCTTTTACAACAAAACGGTTTTGACAATTCAGGTTTTCTAGTCGTTATTCGCCTTTTTAATCGGATAAAAAGACAAACCTTTAGATCAACAGGATTAAGTTAAGCGCTTGCATCCGATCGGGGTTTTAATTGTAAGCGTCGGATAAATATAGGGGATAAAAAGTAATATCGAATTAGTTGTTGCGATAAATTAGCACGAGTGAAATAGTGAGAAAGATTCGTCTTCTCCATGTCTCGCCGAATTCCTATCCCGACCTAGCCCAACGCGATAACTCAGGGCTATTCATCCAATTCGACAGATACAGATGCTTCGAGTTATTAAGCCTCACCTGAAGTTTCATACTTCAATGGCGCTGACTAGTGGCTAATTTATTAGTACACGGGTCTGCACATTCTCCTAATTTTAGTCGAGATTTTCGACGAGGCTAATTTGGCAACAGTGCGTGCTTCAACCGATATTGTGGCCACACCGTACCGAGCGGATAAAAGCCATCAACTCGGGTCACTATTCCCCTGTATCTTCCCCACCATTCTCGCATAGCCGCTTACGTGCAGACAGAAACACATCGCAAAGGTGCTTCGAAGGCTTCGCTCGAACGCTCCAACTCAGTATGGCGACGCGCTTTGTTCACGTCGCGTCGACGTAGAGGAGTTAAATACAAGTGACAACATTGGATTAAAATCAGATCAACCAAAGAACTTCTTGTGTCGGCTAAGTCTTTTTCCACGTGAAATAATCGATCGTGACACGCTATCGGATGCGTATGCGAGATCTAGTAACGTGCGTCAATTGCGGGGATGCTGAAACAAAACTTATCGCGCCGAAAAATTAAAGTTTTGAATTTCGCGCTCTAAGTGTCAAAGTATGATGAACTGGATTCCGTAGAAACCTGACTTAAAAGTTTTGGATTTTAATATTTTTAGAACTGCTGTTGGACAGCCTGTGTCGGATTGTCTGAAAAATAAAAAGTGAACTTTTAAAATATATTACTTTTTGAAATTTACATTTGGACTAAAACTTGGGACTTGGATAAAACTTGCAAGTAACAGTAACTTTTCCTTTATGTGTTCTCTCAAATGCTGGGATATACTTCCTATAGGTAATATATTTTTAGAATATTCACTGTTTATTATTATTTGAAAACAGTTAAAATATTCTTTATTGTTTTTTTGTATGTACTTAATTTTATTTTTCTATTTAATATTAACTCAAAACAATTATTGCCACCTAAAAGGATAACTTGTCTAGTTAAAAAAAAAATAGGTGAAAACAACGGAAATTAGGAATATTGGTAATCATTTGTATAGGTATATCTTCAAAATGTAAGTATTCAACATTTAATTCAAAGAGATCAAATTCATCAAGGCCCGCACCTTCGCTAGGCAGTTTGTGGAGAAGAAATAATTGATTTTCTTAAATTGGACAATATCAGCGACTTTTCCTAAAAAGGACAAAATTAAGTGATAGTTTTCAGTGACAAACAGCGCAAAGTGAAACATATAAGAAAGACCTTTAGTTTATATCCAGTTACAACCAATAAAATGGACTTTAGTGCAAAAACTAAATCTGGAGTAAGAAGTGCAACGGTATTTTGGTGCAAAAACTTTAAATTGTTGGTGAAAAATAGTGGAAAACTCGTTCAGCTACGCAAACAACCAACGAGTAAAAACAAAGTGCAAACAAACATCACCGGAATGAAGTGCAAAGTACTCTGTAATAAATAGACTTACTAACAATTCTTAATAAAAAGCAGACTGTGGAATTCAATAACTTTATAGTGACAATGTTTTTTTTGACAATAAACATTGATGTTTACACGGTTTTTCTAGTGCTTTGGACTTGAAATGACAAGTGGATAGTGAGAACCAGTGACTTATTGAATTATTAAACAATTTAAATACAAATCGTGGCAATGCGACACTTGAACTATTTATATGAAAAGTGACAAAAAGTAACTTTGGTGGTTTCCACAAAACTGGATTGTGCTACAAAATGGATATTATAGTGTTTGGCTGGAGGCGAAATGAACCCTTTGGATTAAATGTTGTTTAATGGAACACACAGGTTTTTTGCATGAAGAACCATTGACAGAATTAATAAATCATGTACTATTTTTGCAAAATAAATCAAGTATTATAATAGCTTGATTAAATTTCCAAACCATCTAAAATCACATAGTATAAAAATTAATATATATAAGTAGTAGTAATTTGGGCTTTCCATGGTGTTAGTAATGTGGCATTCACATGCCTCTTACTATAAATACACAGCCCTATCAAACCATTATTAAATATTATGGTGCTTTTAAATTCATGATTTATAGTTTGTTGATAGGAAACTTGATAATAAAATTGGTAATAGTGAATCTAATACTAATATTTTTCAGTTTACATTTTTTTTTTACGCTGATAAGCTAATTTAAGGTTGAGTACTACACTATTATTATATAGTACATAAAATAATTAGTACCTGCATGAACATATTATTTTATAATTATCCTAAATGATACGAACATATATTTCCATATTGAATTTTTTCTAATGTTTAAAATATTTACTATCACAATTTTTTCTTATTGTATGAAATTAAATTTACTTTGAAAGTATAATCAATAAATGTCATGTTTACGAAATATGTTTAATAACCAATAACAAAAATCTAAAAATTACCATATCATACCATTTAATAGGTATCCAGCACTGAGTACCTATTTTAATATTATATAATGAAAATCCGGCAACAATGCCACACAAATGCGTGTAAACCACCGTTTAAATTACAGTACTAACATTCTCACTGAACCGTATAGGTTTTTAATGTTTACTTATTCACTTAGCAACAATAATCTCCTGAGACACTAAATCGAGTCTGTAACGCATAATAAATTACTTCTCGCCCATTCATGAAGTTTGCTATTAGCATGAATGTTTATCTTTTCAGAATTGTTTAAGAAAATTTATGCCTTCAGACATATAGTATGATATTTATTGTTATCAGTTGATTCAGCCAAATATTTTCGATATGATATGTGTGGGTTGGTGGATGCGTTTATTAATATTGATTATTAATAATATTAATGATAAACAAATAGCCATTGTTATTTTTTGTATAGGTATTATTAAATAACCAATAATCCAGCAACAGCTTCATTTCAATTGACTTTTTTAGATTGCATTTAGAATTACAAAAAAAAATGTCATAATGATATAATATTGATGGCTTTAAAATAAAGGAATATATAATAATATTATCAGTTGAAGTGCCAGATATTAAAATTACCCTTTTAAAATATTCATTATATGCATGATAAAATAAAAATTCTGAAGAAAATCGATAGAAAAACAGCCCGTGATTGTCAAAAAAGAAGAGGGCATAAACATATTTAAAACAAAAATGTTTCTTTATCTAAATTATCCCTTCAATTATAAAATCATAATTTTTACTCTTAATTTTATTTTATAGGCCTCTTCTACATGTAAATGTAATAGGAACTCATCGATGTCAATATTATCAAGTAATTGATATCAAATCAAAATATCTGCACTTCTCATATCTAATTATTTTCGCCCAAAGCGACCTGTCATTCCTGTCAATAACTATTTTAAAAGAACATGTTTATCATTGTTTGGGTAATTAAAAATTGACAAATTAATTAAGCATTGGTGCTGCCAGTGTACTAAATTAAGCAGCCGTTCATCCGATAGCAAATTGCTTTACTCGCTATTTATACACCTTTCGGTTGGCTTGCGGTGTTGCCAATAAGGACTCGATAACTTAAATAGCCGGAAAAATTAAATGATTTCCTCCAGTCGCGTGAACTACTTTTGGCACCAGCACTACTAATAATAGCCCGATTACATGCTGGAAATAAACCAGGATTATTTATTGGTAATTCAGTGCTTATAAATATCATAGTGGATCCCAAACTTGGGCATATTTTAGGAAATTATTTAGGATGGCAATAATTAATGTTTATTTTATTTTATTTTTTAATATTAGATGGTAATGTTGCAATGTTTAGTAACCTAATATGAGTAGAAGCAAAGACATAAACAAAATTTATTGAAAAAGATGGATGGGTTGTATTGCTAAAAATGATAAAAAAAAATATTTATATTATGAATTGTGTAATATTAAGGTAATTTTCTATGTCTTCTAATACAAAAATAGATAAAATATTCAATTAACCATTTATGGTTAGTGTAATTTCCTCTTGGCTCTGTGGTTTCACCTTTAAACAGCAAAGCTTGTGATAAGTTTCCCTTTATTACATATTTTTCCCATTGATTTCATTTCATATATTTTCTAAATTGTTATCAATTCCACCAATACTTGTTCTGAGAACCAGTCTATTCTAGTTGGGATTTTCTCTATACCCACATTACCATTATTTATAATTTGGCCAATACTGTCTTACATTTTCTATTCCGACATAAGTTTGTTACTGCAGAGAGGAGCTTTATCATAAAACTTCCATAAAACTTACAAAGTGTTGGTTTGCAAGCCTATTAAGTATGTAATTGCAAAAAATATAATCTAGAATAGTATAACCACATATAACTGTAATATTTCCCTTCTACATGATCAATTTTCTCATCATATTCCCGTTATCTTCTTTTTCTTAGATGGATTGTTTTTTCAGGGATTGGTCGCCGGGTGGACTTAGCACCCAGCAACAGTTGTCCGTCGTGACCACCGTGTGGGGAGTCACCACGTCCACGCAGTCGGGCCCCCACGGGGCGTACGCAGGGGCAGGGGGCCCGGTTCCGCAAGGATCTTTCGCGAAAGGCCAGCCCAACTCCGGTTACGGGAGCCAAGCCAACTTCAGGGGCCATGGGTAAGTAGTTTTCACCTTTCCATTCAAAGTTTACAATTTCATATATTCAACAACCTAACCTAGATTTTGTGACTAGTAAACTTACATATCTTCCTTGGATTATTTATTTCAAATATCAAATCATAAATCTCTTATTTTTTCATGAGCAGTTCCAGTGCTAGTTATTGGTGATGACTAATGCTACATCAGTTCTCTTGAACTTGTATTGAACTAAAGTTTAATTGTATATTGCCTACCAATTGCAATTCTATGCCTGTTTCTCTTGAAATTCTATTGAAAAAAATGTAAATTATATCATGCTATACAGATCAACAGATAGGCATTTTATCGAGGGCTCTAGCTTTATTAGTATTTTTTCAGGTAATAAGTAAATTTTAATAAAGATGTGGACACATAGTTAAGATAACACTTTCGGACCTTTAGTGAACTTAAAAAACGTCTTTTATTCTGAAATCTGAGAAAAGACAAAACAGACTTAACAATAGAGAAAGAAGCATTTCCTTCTACAATCAAAAACTCGTTGACGAGCACAAAAACTTGTAAAATATAAATGTATACGTCCGCCTCTGGAATCGTTATCTTCCAACTAGACAAATCAATTTCTTTCCTGGAATAAATAGTGAGCAAATCAGCCAAATATCGATTATCTAAATATTTAGGTCTGCACTGATATCTCTATAAAAACCCTTCCTATTCTATAAAAGCCTAGTAATAAAAGTATTATGATTGGCATTTATTATCGCATAATAAAATAGGTATTAACTACCATATTTTATATATCGATAAAAGCGTTTACATTTTCACCCATAAACTATGCTTATATGTTGAAATCATTGAAGATTTCAGTTAACTCTATCACTGTCAATAGATAAGAACGCCGACGAATTTTTATATCTTTCCAGCTCTGAATCTATCAAAACTGTGAACTGTGAGTGAGATAACGCTCGATAATTTTTTTGGGGCATATGTCTCACTATAAAAAGAGGTGATTAAAAAATGTGAAACATTATATTGCATCAAAATGCTTTTACGCCTAGACGACCGTTACATTAACAAATTACCCGAATAGTGTTGTGCCTAGTAGTGAAATATTAAAATACTTCTATAAAATATCATATAAGTAGAGACGGATAAATAAACCGACAAATGTACCCTGTCCTTTTTCTCCTTGCATTGTAGTTTCCTGTATGCGTTGACAATCGACGATCGCCCTCCAAAATCAATTGTATAGCCGTGCTGTACCCACCGGTTTAAAAGGAGAACTTTTTTCTCATACTGTTCCCCACCGATTTTTGAATACAAATGATTTGGTCTCATACATCCTCACTTTAACGAGGATAGATTTCTAGAGCTAGCACATTATTTTCTATTTTTCTCACTCTAGATACATTTCGTATCGAAATTGTAAATTTAAAGTTAAGAGAGATGATGTGAAAACTAATATTGATCATACTGCCATCTCATTAGATGATTATCTAGTTACTTTTCATTGTTACCATAACTGTGCACTAAGCATAAGCTACATAACTTTTCATGTTGTTTAAACGCATTAATAGTTTATATTGAAGTTTACGTACATAAATGCCAATGACTCAGTAAATAAAATTGTGACTTCTAACAGTTCGAATTTATTGGAC
Source organism: Pissodes strobi (assembly GCA_016904865.1). Classification (NCBI taxonomy): domain Eukaryota; kingdom Metazoa; phylum Arthropoda; class Insecta; order Coleoptera; family Curculionidae; genus Pissodes; species Pissodes strobi. The sequence goes on along the minus strand of MU183691.1, from coordinate 65,010 downwards.
ATATTTTAGACCCTATAGCATGTGAACCATTGTTGCCTTATTGTATTTGGTCGGTTTTTAACGTTAACACTGGGTCGCAATTTTTTGTTTGGTGAGAGAATGATACTGTGGGATTTTTCTCTATTGTATATTACAAAATATTGAGGGTCCCTAGAATTCTTTGTTTTTTGTATTTAATAATGGGCACCAACTATTGATTTAAACGAATTACTCGCTGGATAATAATAAACGCAGCGTACAGCATACAATAGACTAAGCTTAAATAGCATACATTTATCAATTAAAACATATATAAATTAAAATATCATATAAATAAAAATATACAGTTATAATTTTGCTATAATGTTTCCCAGAGCTTAATATATCTCCTAAAGACCCTTATAGAATGAAAATTGACCAAGCATGCTCGAAAAAGAAGCCAGCTGTCTTCGAATTCTTCAAGGAGCACGTGCACCTTGAAACATCTTGCTTTCTTAATATGAATTAAGCCTCAAAAAATCTCTACCTAGATTTCCGAGAAAGGCCCATTCCACCCCCTTTTAGTGCTGAATACCGATCGTCTGTTTCGAAACATTTCGAGAAATCTCATAGAAACATCTTCCGCCCTATCACTTAAATAGACTATGCCTTTGTGTGCGAGACGAGGACACGACTACAAAGACGTAGCGACCAAAAGACCTTTTTGTAAAGGCTGAGATCGGCGGGGGTTAAGTACAAACCACCCTGTGTCAAAATAGGCTTCTTTGTACTTTTCAGATGGTAGTTACTTGAAGAAATATTGGCTAAATTTGTTTGTTGGAGGGGTACTCAGTTATGATCTTGAAAAGGTGTTAATGAGACGACATGATCATGCTGTTTACAAACGCGATTATTTTTGAACTCGCACGTAACACTCCAAGGCGTTAAATGAGATAAGAACTTAAATATAAACGTAAACTTTATTGTCAATTTGTATCAAATAAAACTAAATTTATGAAGGAAGAGAATGATTATTGAATTAAATAAAAATTGCTCGAGTTCAATAATTAAAATTATTTTCGATATTTAGTTGGATAAAAATCAATATCTTTATCTAACGCTTATACAAAGCATAATCCCATTGCTTTATAAGGGGAAATATGCCCCTCAAGAGGGGGTGAATATATATACATAACACTAAGAGAGGGTAGCCTTACATTATACATATGTATAAAGTGATCGAATAGTACGGTGTGGTATGGATTCGCTGCGTAACATAGGGTGTTTTTGTTGTCACATATGGTGAAATGCTAAAGCTATGTTGGTCGATAAGAGAACGAAAACTGAAAATATTCCTCAACCACTGTTGACTTTATGACATTGATTTCCAGTTAAGTATTCATAAAAAAAACATTTTTACTCTTTGAAAAATACAAAATATTTTTAGAAAATGGTCTAGCAAATAATTTCTTTAAAAAGTAAAATCTTAAAAAGCAACCCAAAACACTCACGATACATCTATTCCAAAAACAAAGTCAAAAACATCAACAGGAAACGAATTCTTAGCCTGGCTCCCGCCAGTTCTACAATTATGCTGCATCCACCCCTATTAGATATGATTTAAGGCAGGTAGCGAAATGTTTTATTATTTTACAACCCAGTAACCATAAACTGTTTTGACTGGTAACCTTACAAATATGCTTGTTTTTGTTCCCAAAATATTTGAAATATTGCTAGTTTGTCAAAGTAGATTCCATTATTTCTCTTTTGGCAGTTTTATTTGGGTAGGGTTCTAGAAAGTGTTGTCGTTCTCACGTTTGTCGCTTTTAGGTGACTTCCCAAGGAAAAATATATGCCATCTAGGCAGGCTAACTGATATAAAACTAAAAAATCTATTAGACAGATTTTACAGTTAAATCACTAATTCATTAATAATATCTATATGTTTCTTTTGTGAACTAACATCGCATTAGGATTCATCAAGTTTTGTTGCTCCTTTGGAATTTATATACCCATTTTGCATCCGAACTTAAATAGACCCAAGCAAAACAGTTCTGCAGCATGAAAAATAAATAATTTTAATATAACTATTTTAATGCGACGCCTATGTCTCTGAACCTCAGGCCCTTGTTTTCGACACAATCGGGTCACAAAACGTAGACATACACACACAGGAGGTATCTGATGAAAAAGGCCTTAGTTTCTAATTGGCTGGAAGGCAAACACTGGGCCCGGAAATACCTGGGAATTTAGGACTGAAAAAGTGCCGCCTTGTCAAGTTTTGACTCTAAAAATTGACGCCTTGCACTATGGGAGGTTGCTAGAGAAGTAAGAATGTTATCTTCCTTGAATTTTTCAGGTATAATCGACTTCGTTTGCAAGGAATCATTATGATATTATCAGTTCAAATAGGTTTTGAATTTGTTTATATAGATTTATATTTCACATTTAATTTTGATCACGATTGTCCAATTATTACAGTATCATTTAGTATCTACAAGATTTAACAGTCAATTTTCTTTTTTAATTGAAAGCTTGACTGGGACCCAGAAATGTTTTTGTAACGGGACTCCGGTTTTTAAGGGTTGGTGCATAGGTTTTATGGGGTGGAAATGAGTGTTAGTATAGATGATTAGGGGTTTAGAAGGATATGGTGTCGTTTATTTTTGTATCTTGATATACATCACTGCTATTTTGGTAATTTGTTGGCTTTTTTATTTCCTTTTCAGTTGTATTAATTAATTCAAAATTACTTATTGAAGTATCAATGCGTTAATATAAATGTTTATTTAACATATTACTCTTGATATTTGTTAATGTAGTTGGTGGCAGATGTGTCCGCGGATGCTATTGTAACACTTACTAACATTTTTATTAAAATAGTTTCCATATTTTCTTCTAAAACAAATTTTCAAAACACCCTTGTATAACTGTCCACCCTTAACCAGCCTACCACATATACGCATCGATATAGTTTGAACATCTTGCGATCTTTTCCGATAAAAGTTTCCCAACGGAGTCTCCTTCACCGCATTCTGACTGGCAAGTCGTCCTTTTATCGACGATTGCAACCCGTTTCCACCCCCTTTTCAAAGCTTACCCTCAGCCTGCCCTAGAAGCAGAAGTAAATGCAGTGGCGGGGAAACAATCATTTATATTATCAGCTAAAAATTGGCAAACTAACTGAAATATTCAATTATACAACAGAAAAAAACGTAAATCAAAGTTATAAATTTGAGAAGTCTTTGTATACTTACACAACAGGATGGTATTATTGAAAAATGACTTGTTCCTTGAGTTTTCCACTATCGTATGATCATATTATTGTCGTAAATTGTATTTACAATGATTCTCACAGAGCAGTTTGGACTAAAAACAATTAAAAATATACTTTAAGTGTCGTATATATTATTGTATAATTATTTCAACTACTGTTAAGTGATAAAAACTGAAATGTTACAATTGCGATTGATTTTTAGGAAACTTCATAAAATTCACCCCATCAAGTTAACCAATAATCATTAAAATGAAATACACACCTAGTAAAAAGCATATACTCAATATACATATTGTTGTTATATATTTCTTTAATATCACACGTTTTTAACCACTATAGTATAGAATGAGCATGGATAACAATAAAAACATTTTATACTAAATAACCCGTTCTTTTCAGACTAAGCAACTACGGCCACGGTCCAAATGGCATGAACCAGCCCGACCCGACAGGCGGTGGATATCCAAACCAAGGAAACGCTCTCTCAACTGCTGCGATGGTTGCCGCAGCGACGGCTACAGCTACGGCTACAGCTAGCGTAGTGGCGCTACAGGATAATGCGGCCCAGTTCGCCAATCAGCAATACAACCAGAGTTATCAGCAGAGAATGATGCCCATGAACGGCATGAACCCGATGAGCATGAACGGCATGAACAACATGAACCAAATGGGTGGCATGCATGCATTGAATGGCATGGGCAATATGGGAGGTAAGAATGATGAATTGCCAAAATGAGCAGCCATTTCTGGGTTTTTACAAGCGGTAATAGATTATAAATGCTTAAAATTGTAAAAAATGCAGAAAAGTAGATATTTCAAATATATTATAAACGCTATACACATGCAACTAAAAACAAACTTACTTGTAACCTAACTTGCTGCTTGCTGCACAATATAAAAATTATGGCTATTCCCAAAAGTAGTTTTCAACTGCACCCAAAGTTCCTCTGTTGCAGAATTTGGGGTGAGTTTGCTGACTTTCTTGGAGAAACTGTTACGGCAGAAATTTTGCAGTTCTTGTTTATTGGATTTGCCTTAGGTGCGATTTCAGCAAGGGTTTGTGATGTCATTGAAGACAGAGTCTCATAGTTTCCAATAGGCTTTAAAACTTTTATTTGATTGTTTGATATCCCGGATAATTCCCCTTTCAGCAAAACTATTTATACTTCGAGAGCATTACATTTACGGTTCAATTGTTATTGATTTTTCTTTAGTGGCCGCGTAATTTCCCTAACAATTTAGGAAAGTGCAATAGCAATACAGAGTATTAGAGTAAATTTATATAAACTCTTTATTCGCTTCGTTTAGACTATTAAAATTTGCAGTCATATCCTTGACTTATAAGATCAAAGCCGCATTTTATGTTTTTAGGCTATAATGATTTTAGTCGGGAGGCCCATATGTTTTCAATGTGGATACCAGCACTACCATCATTTCGATGGCTCATCAGATTGTTTACAAAATAAAACTAAATAACTGTTGTTAAAGCATTTTGATGGTCACAATCTGCTTTGAGATTTTATTTACGAAACCACTTTGATATACACTATTGTTTTTAACATTAAAATTTCTTAATAACTTATTTTTCCTTTATAGGCATGGGCCCAAAACTGGGTATGCCCCTCCAAGGCCCTGGGGGCGCAGCGTCTAATACGATGTACTCAGCCAACAGAAGAATGACACCCTACCCCTCACCTGCTATGCACATGACTCAAAAAAGGGCGGGGCAAACCTACTCAAGTGGTCCTTGTCCCACCATGGGCAACCCTGGTATGGGTCCTGGTAAGTCTAAATTATGCATATCTCAACTGAAACAGTCATTATATTGCTGATTTTAAAGCTACTACAAATAATGGTTTTGCACATTAACATATTCTATTTTTTAGGGAGCATGGGAACGCCAAACATGGGATCGATGGGACCAAGCATGGGTCCGAATATGGGTCCCAATCCTATGAATCCCAACTTTAATCCTAATAGTCAATATGGTAGTTACGGAACACGGCAGCCTAATTTTAATCAATATCCTACTCAACAATCTCTAGGGCCTACGGGTAACTTTGTTCCAGGTAAGTCAGACAGGATTTTCCAGACTATTTCGGTGTAAAGTTAAAGGAAACTCTGCATCCTTATGACGTCGCTTGCAATATATTTCTCTAAGATAGTATGTTCTCTTTTTTCTAGGACCTGGTGGTATGGGGCCAGTAACAAACTCCAGACAACTAAGGGGGGCTACGCCCCCTTACACTAACCAAGGACAGTATTTTAATGGTTCCATGAACCAATTTCCTACAAACAATTCTGGTCAGTTTACTATGGGCAATACAGGGCATAATGGTAAGATATAGACAAATTAAAAATCCTGTAGTCAACAAAATAATTAAATATGTTTTACGTTGGTGATTCCTTAGATAGATGCCTAAAAGATACTTTACTTTTTAGTTCAAGCGCAGTACAGCTCCTCTAGCCAGTTTCAACAAGATGTGGCGATGAGGAATAACATGAACTACCAGCACAGCCCTATACCAGGGAATCCTACTCCACCGTTAACTCCGGCCAGCAGTATTCCACCCTACATTAGCCCCAATCCAGATGTTAAGCCTAATTTCAACGATTTGAAGCCACCTCTACCACAAAGTAAATTTAAATTTGTAATAGACATGTAATAAAAAGGCAGAAATCCCAACTTTCCACTTTATTTTGCAAGGTAGATTTCTCAATGACTATATAAACACCTTTTTGTTTGTTATAGTTGTGGAATAGTAATAGATTCATGTCCTGCAAAATACCTAAAACGGAAAGTTGAAAAAACTATTTTATTGCATGTGTACTTCCATAAAATAAAAGCGCCCACTGTTTAAAATACACAACATACATCAGTGATTACTAGCCTGGAAATATCAAACTATACAATAGTAGTGCTTATTCTAAATATTACTTAATTATATTACAGAAGATGAAGAACTGCGCCTAACCTTCCCAGTACGAGATGGCATCATTCTACCCCCATTCAGGCTGGAACACAACTTGGCGGTCAGCAATCACGTGTTCCAATTGAAGCCTACAGTGCACCAAACATTAATGTGGCGGTCGGACTTGGAACTTCAATTGAAATGCTTTCATCATGAAGATCGACAGATGAACACTAATTGGCCTACAAGTGTGCAGGTATACTCTTCTTTCTATATCATATATATATTTTAAACTTTGCAAAAGATACCTAATTTGAGTCTTCATCAGCTTGTTAACTATACAATTTTAATAAATTTTGTGACATTTGGTACTGTATGGTATAATTGCACCAAGCAATGTATCACAAAATGTATATGATCTAATGTTTCAGGTATCTGTTAATGCTACTCCACTAATGATTGATCGGGGAGAAAACAAGACGTCGCATAAGCCTTTGTACCTCAAAGATGTGTGCCAGCCTGGAAGAAATACCATTCAAATCACAGTCGCAGCTTGCTGTTGTGTAAGTCCTTTAAAACCAGTATTATTTCAATAATGTGTGTAACTTACTTGATGTAAAATCGTTAATAGCACATGCTTCAAATTAAAAGACAATTTTCATTTTCAGTCGCATCTGTTCGTCCTACAACTAGTACACAGACCCAGCGTGAGATCAGTACTGCAAGGCTTGTTGCGTAAACGGCTTCTCACTGCAGATCACTGCATAACCAAGATAAAGAGGAACTTCAACAGCACTGGTTCTGGGCCAAACGATAGGGATGCAGTGGAACAAACTGCCCTTAAGGTATGTGCACCTACAATATTATTGAACATATCTTAACTGCGTATAAATATTACTACGGTTCTCATGCGTATTATTTTTTAGGTGTCTTTAAAATGCCCAATAACGTTTAAGAGGATAACGTTGCCGGCCAGAGGACATGAGTGTAAACATATACAATGCTTTGATCTCGAAAGTTACCTTCAGCTCAACTGTGAAAGAGGATCTTGGAGATGTCCTGTATGCAAGTAAGTTAATCGTTAATACATTCTTAGCATGAGATGCATATTAACTAGCCTAATCCACCTGATTGTACAATTTCACATAAACTAAAAAGTAATTTAATTTGTAGTAAACCAGCACAACTGGAAGGCCTAGAAGTTGACCAATACATGTGGGGCATCTTAAACAATTTGGTTACAAGTGAAGTTGAAGAAGTTACCATTGACAGTCAAGCTAACTGGAAAGCTACAAAGAATGGTATTAAGGTAAGCATCAGGGACACTTAATTAACCACACTCAATCACGCATGAGCGTGTAGCCGTTGTTCAATATTAAATTTGAATGAAGACATGCATATCTATTGGTTTTCTTTTATAGTTGGAGGATGAAGGAAATGAATCGTGCGCGTCAAAACGTATGAACAAGGCTATGTCGCCGGGAAGCATGACCTTACCGACGATGAACAACTGGGATATGTCTCAAGCAATGTCACCGTACTTGCCTCCTGACATGAACAGTATTGCCAGCGGCTCTATGATCAGTGGAGCTCAGTCTTATAATGGAGGAAATAGAGGTAGCTATTATTATTATTTAAAACATAACCCAAACTAACTGCAATTAAAATATGACGTATGTAATATATTTGTGTAATCATATACCTATGCAACTTTTTAAGGCATAGTTTGGGTGAATTTCTGATGAAAAAAATTATTAATGGAATTATGCAGTCATTCAAGTTGTTTGAATTATATTAATTCTAATTTAATTTACAATGCACATCTTTTCAGGGAACAGCATGGATTCCAACAATATGGGGTCATTTAGCAGTTCAGGTGAATACTTAGGAGGTAGCGGACCTTTGTCGCATCTCAGTGACAGCGTCAATTCCCTAGATCCATTGAACGCAATGGAAAAGAGTCTAAACGAACAGGTAAGAAACTATATTCCAAAAATAACATTTTATGATTGAAATAATTGTATTTATCATCTACAATTTGTAACTCAAAGTTATCAAAAGTCTTCAGAATGTTAACAAAATGCATAAAACTGATCTTTTTAAAATTCGAAAATAGATAGGGTTCATAATATACTATATATTTAGCAAATAATTAACGCAATCTATTTTGGTTTCTTTTGTTCTATAATTAAATAGCATGAGCGATTTAGCAAATAAATTGATATATTTAGTTCAGACTTCAAGATGTCATATTCGTTTGATCAATGCAACAAAGGTGACACCATTCACAAAAAAAAGTTAAGACTAAAGGGAATTTGCATGAGAGGCAATTTAACAGATCACATTTAACTAATAAAGCCTCCCTAAAAATCTATCACCTTAAAATAGTTTTTTATTGAATTCAACTAAATAGATGACTGGTGAATTTCTAGTTTTATTTATATAGTGGTGGTTCAATCTACAATAAGTTCATATATTTAAGGATCATATTTTTAAAAACTATAGATTAGTCCAGAGTAACTCAAACTTCTTTGGATAATCAACCCTTTTTCAATGGCCCCTTCTTAGAAAAAAGGCGTATTTCTAACTCAGCTAATAATAAAATTTTAATTACAATACTGTGTCTAATTTTTGAATTTCACCAAAATATTAATTGTGCGCTGGTTTGAAATTAAAACAACTTTGAAAATAAAATTCTAAATCTATTTTAATAAAGCAAAAATGAAAATGCCTCTAAATATACTAATGAGAAGAATGAGTCTGGTGTTGTGCTGCCAATTTGTCTATATTACATACCATATTTATGAGCAGCATTCTGAAATGTATGTGCATAACATTTGAGGGTCACTTCTCTTTCTCCTCAAGACTTGTGACCATACTAAATACACATTCAGCAAAATAAAAAATTTTACCGCTGCCTATAATATTATGGTTATCTGTTTTTTACTGCCCACTTGCTCATCAGCACCCTCTACTGGCTCCCTTCGACGCCCTCTTTGGGAAACACTGGATTACACCATACAATTTGTTTAATAATAATATAATAATACTAGGGATAATTAGTACACTGCTTTTAGATGTTTCAAAATAATTTAATGAGATATTTTTCTCTACATATGTTTCAGCTTGATGAGGCCTTTATCAAGAGTAGTTGTATACTAAAATCTAAAATTGTTATACCCTTACTAAACCGCCTGACGGTATTTTGTTTTTATTGCACTGTCAATTATGCAGGTGTTTAAAGAGCAGGTCAGTTGGTCGTTCGTATTTAAAACGTCTGTTTTTTGTGACTTTTGGATTTCTAGGTAGGTACTCCAAAAGGTTCAGCCTTTCGCTTTTTGTTTTCGTGTGTAAAAGAATCTAGCAACATTTTAAGCTTTTTGGACATAAAGATTACAAAGACAAGAGATTCGCTTAAATTTGATATATATATATATATATAGGAAACCAACAACAGATGCAATAATTCATAAAGACTCTAACCAATCTTGGCAAGTAAAACTTTCCGCTTTTCATAGTCTCATCCATAGACTTTTCAGCTTTCCCCTAGACTCGGCGAGTTTCCAAAAAGAAGTATCCATTATCAAACAGATTGCAATTAATAACGGTTATAAGATCGCTTTGATTGACAAATTAATAAAGAGAAAACAGAAGACCATTTTAACCAAACAATGTTATAACCTTACATTAGAATTAGAAAAGGAGCCGTTTAAATTTATCAATTATATTCCGAAAACTACAGATAAAGTTTCAAAAAAATTAAATAAATTTGGCTGTAAAACAATTCAGGTTAATTAAGACTAATCTAGGGAGAATACACAATAAAGACAAAATTGACAAACAATCTAAATCTGGTGTTTACAACATAAATTGTGTGAACTGTGAAGCTGTATACGTAGGACAAACTCGTCGAAAATTAAATATTAGTTTTAAAGAACACAAAAAATCGATTTTAAATACTATTAGAAACTCTGGCTTAGCAAAACATTGTATAGAAAATAACAATTTTATAGATACGAATAACGTCAAACTTTTACACATGGAAACAAAAAGCAAAAGGCTGAACCTTTTGGAGTACCTAGAAATCCAAGTCACAAAAAACAGACGTTTTAAATACGAACGACCAACTGACCTGCTCTTTAAACACCTGCATAATTGACAGTGCAATAAAAACAAAATACCGTCAGGCGGTATAGTAGAGTATAACAATTTTAGATTTTAGTATACTACTCTTGATAAAGGTCTCATCAAGCCGAAATATATGTAGAGAAAAATATCTCATTAAATTATTTTGAAACATCTAAAAGCAGTGTACTAATTATCCCTAGTATTATTATTGAACGATGTTTCACAAGGATCCTACCGCCGAAACTATTCATTGTAATAATAATATGTCTAAATGCCAGTTAGTACTGATTTCTTTTGTCAGGCAAGGTTAATTGTTATTATTAAACAAAATAATAAATCAACCAACTTATTATTCTCCTCTCTTTTTCAGATGCCTCATACCCCTCACACCCCGCATACACCTCACACGCCACATACTCCAGGCGGAGGTACCCCAGGCAGCGCCCACACACCGGGAGGGGGTACCACGGGTCCCCCGAGCGTCCCACCAGCAAGCAACGACAACCACAACAACAGTGGCAGTAGCAATTCTGGAAATTCGGGAGGTAACAGTGGAAACAACTGCGATAACAGCGTTCCCGAGATACCGAGCGACTTGAATTTCGATCCGGCAGCTGTTATTGATGGGGAAGGTACCGGACAAGAAGCTTTGAATGTAAGTATTATAGACGCAATAGTTGGTCACAAACAAATAATGCGGAAATTGTTATAACATCCAAACCTATTTCAATGAGTGTTTAGATGTTTCTGCTGTTCAAAGATGTTAAAACAAATATCATAACTACCTAGGACATTTAACATTTATCCCATAAATATGATAGCAGTTGTGGCATTCGTTCTAGAACTAATCGAGCAGAATAAGAGATGTGATACTTTAGTCACAACGAAAAACTGTTTTACCTTGATAAAATGCTAGAATAGCATGGAAAATAAAACATTAGTCTAGGGGTTCTTTCACAAATATTTTTACGTATTACGAGTATATCAAAGGATGCACTTTGTAGTGCATATAGATGTTTGAAATGAGATAGAGTTTTGAAAAAATGCAAAAAGATAAACAAGAAACATAAAGTAAATATCGTAAAAAGCTACAACACTGAGAACGAGACATCAGTATCATTCAGAAAATATTAATCTAAAATTTTTTATCCCTATAAAATCTATCTTGTACCGGAATTCAATGAAGATGACTAGAACAAAGGCTTGCAACTCTGAACTATGAACTCGTTAGCGAACTGATAATTGGCAATCCAAACTTTCTTTTTCATGCCTGCTTTTCCGATGAATGCATGTGGATAAATATATCGTCACCACTGCCAATAGCGGTTGGGTGAAAATCACAGGGAATTTCTCGAGTTTCGTATTCCATGTAAATGTGTTGACCGGTATATTTGGTGTCGCATAGGCCCTTTGTTTCAAGCAAGGGATTTGACTGGATATATATTTAGATCTATTGAAAAATACCACCAATCCGAGAATTACAGAAATAATTTCAAATGATGTGCTATGATAAAAACTAGCTCATGCTTTTAGCAACATGTAGCAAACATTACCCGGTCAATCGATTGGCAGAGGGGCTATTGAGTGGCCCGCACGATTACCGGATTTGTCTTTATTGGACTACTTTCTGCGGGCCATCTTCAAACTAAAATTTTTGCTACTCAACCCAAAATCATTATAGAAATTTTAACTGGTCACACCAAATAATTCCACAAATGCTTTACGTGCCTCAGCGATTTTTCCCCAAATTATAGTCACTGCCCTAAAATAAGCTTGTTATCTTTTAGCGAACTCTCTCTTCTTAAACTAAACCGTTAGATCATTAAGTTCAATTTATATATTTTAAAAGCAGAATATGCAAAAAATTTAAATTTTACTACATATGAAAGTCACAGACACGTTCTTGAATTACCAGACTTTTATATGGAGCAACTTCTGATTAGTAACATTGTTATTATAAAGCAAAATTAGCTGTTTATTCGCCCTCATGGTTCTAATAGGAAATTAATTTCAAAGAGTGATTTATCTTCTCTCTAATAATAATAATTGAAATATATTGTGAAAGTCTTGGTACCTTAGCAACCCACAGTTTGTTCTGCCATTAAGGTCAAACAGGCTCAAAGAAAATGTGCGAAATCTGTAAAAAAAGAAGGAAATTTTACTAAAAATATTATTATATTTTTTCAATAAAATATCAGAGCAGTTATCAGGGGTAATTGCACAAGTGTAAATGTCTAAAGAAATGGATAGTTTAATGCAGAAATTTAAAAGAATAATTCCTGAATCAGAAAAAATTAAATACATAAAATTAACCCATTATTCAATTACGAATATACAGGAACTACAATTATGTACTTAAAAAGTCGAAATCATCACTTTGTATACCATAAGAGAAATACTCGAAGAAACTATGACGATATTACAAATAGGTACCAAAATTAGACAATAGATATGTTAATTAAATTAAGGCGAATACTGTAGTGGATTTAAGTGGCAAACAACTTTCAATAAATTTTAATCAAAAATACCAAAACGAAAATAATCTGGAAGAAGTATTTTTAATATTATACTAACGATGATGGTACTTATATGACACTTTTAGAAATTAACGTAAGGATGGCTAACCAAATATATTTTTTTATATAGAATAACCCCATTACAGCTAACTTTACATTAAAATGTCTTAAGGTTTTGATATCGTTTACTTATTTGATTCTTCTTTCCAGCTCCTACCAGATAGTGTGGATCCAATGGAACTGCTTTCTTACTTGGACCCCCCAGACCTCAATACTCCGCCCTCTAGCGGCAGTAGTTCGGGGCACAACAACACATCCACCAATGACGATATATTGGCCCTGTTTGAGTAAAATAGTTCCTGAGAGCTCAGTTGTGAGTGAATTTTTATGTGTGATATAGACCTACGCAAGTGAAAACGTTGCAGAAGAAATAGTGTTTTTACCCTTTAAAGGACGAATATGGAATTCAAAACGTATAATGTGATTTAATATCCCAACATCTTCAAGAAAGATAAAAAAAACACACACACACAAAATGTGACGCGTTAGTAACACTATGTACAAACTGTATATTTGTATGTGATTTGACTGAACATTATGAATTATGACATTTTCTCGTGGCATTGTTGCAAAATATGGCTGAACAAAATAGAATATGTACTATACATTTTGAAATCCATATTGAAATATTCAGAAAATGAGACAAAAATGTCAAAACCATTGAGATCTTCAATTAACATAACAGAAAATAATGTCTAAATCAAACTATTCTAAATTTCCCTGTACATTTTGTAAATAAGAAGAAATTTATTGATATAGAGTCTATCTATAATTAATATTTCTTTGGCGGGACAATGTTTTGCTTTGGCTGATCATATTATTTTTTCCTATTTAAGTCTTAAGAAGTTGACAGAATCAAAATAACATTTAGTATTAAAATTTGACTTGGTTCTTTTTGAACATGGCCTGTATATACCATATTGGTAATTTTATATTCCTATTATTTTTATAAATTAAAATAAAAATTCAGCTAAAGCAAAATCCAATATTGCGGCCAGTTCTGTAGAAAAAAAATAGTATTAACAATAATCATAAATATAGCGGATAGTACAAAATTCGACTTCAAGAAAAATTAATATTCCAATACTTGTTTCGATTCACGCACATTCATGTAAAATTGCCGAATGTAGATTATGATTTTTTTCTACATTGTGAATTTTGTACTAGCCACTGTGTTGAAAATTTCTAAGTAGAAAAATTTTCGAACCAAAATTCTTAGGTATTACGGCCATTTTAGGGCCTTTTTACATATAAATCGATGTTGCATTATAACGTAAGCTTAAAGTATATAAAGTTTTTTTGTAAATTTCGTGAACCTTTTGACACTTTCTGATTACTTACAGACCACGAAATTTTTGTAGCAAAATCGAATAGATCAGCGAACATATGTTTCACCAACGAGTTTTACATGTTACCCAAGAAACTGTAAAATTACCATAAATTAAAAATATATCAGATCTCTGTTTAGTAGTAACATTCTAGTTATGTATCGTAAAAATAAATTAAACTCAAGATCAAGAAAATGCTACCCAAAAAAGCTTAAGTGGAACATAGCAAAGATCAAAGAGGTAGATTATTTTACATTACATATTGTAAAAACTCCAAAAACATGTAAACAAAGAGGCGTCTCAACATATATTATTTTGAGCTTAAGTAAATATGTGCGTTCGTGTACATGGCTTATAAAAAGAGTAACACATTTTGACAGGTACGTAAAATTACAAGGCATGTAATTTTACTTTCTATGTAATTTTACATAAATGTGCGGAACTCTGCAAACTGTGATATTTAACACTTAATTATAAGTACACTTTTACCTAATATAATCGAAACTATATAGGTATGTTTTGTGTAAGTTTACACAAATAATATTAGTTATAATTAGCGCAAGACAGAAATCCTACTAAGTAATGTTTTAAAGAGGCCTCGTTTTGATGCAGATTTAAAAGTTTAATTTTCATGTGATAAAAATATATTTTGGTAAAAATAAGCATTTGATGTTTTATTTTAAGTTTCCTTTAAATGTCAGTGTCTGTCTATGTAAATGTCTTACAAAAGTCGCTCAAGCTCAACGACGTGATTTTAAGTTTCCCATTTAGTCTCTTTATTAGAGGCATTTGCAAGCAATCAAAGTTTAATGTGATCATATATGTATGCCAAAATTTTTGCTTTGTAATTTTAGAGGTGTAACTTAATGTATATTTGCAAATCTGTATGTTCACTTTGCAATGTGATAGTGTACACTTACATTGACCTTATGTTAAAAGGTCTAATGCAATCAACAAGATCTATGTTAATACTACTTTTGGATATGCGAATCGCTATACGGTGAAAATTAAAGTATACTTTAGCGATGTTACGATAAACGAGAACTACAAATGAAATTTCAAGGAAAAATGCATCTTACGGTACTGGCAGAACAAATCTTGAGCTTGGGTGAATTTTAGCAAAGTTCCTAAAGATATAATCATTAATATAACAAAAAAGGTTCACTAAATTTCCAAAAACAAAAGATAATGCCAAGAAACTTAACTTATTCTAAAACTTTAGGAAATACGGAGTTCTCAAAATAAGATAATGTAAATGTAAACGTGACAAAACTAAAGTGCATATTTATAGAAAATTTACAAGTAATATTATGACAACAGTAATAGGTAAAATTACCATAACTTGCTTCCAAAATTGTGTAACAATTATTACTATAAACTTGTAAATACATTTTTTTGCTCCCGGTATTGCTCTTTGCCAATAATTGCTGATATCTTTTGCTTTTTTTCCTTGCGGTCAAATATGTAAAATTACAAAGTAAAATGTAAAACTATCTCTACTCAATAAAAATACAGCAATAAATTAAATCACTTCATATTTAAATGTTTACCTGTCAATTTCACCATTTACAAATGATATATCGATTTGTAATCTTTAGCTTTTCAACGTTAAATCGTTAATATTTAAATATATCAGTGACTTAAAGCGACATTAACCCAATAGTTGTGCAATTTACAATGTAAAAATTTTACGTCAATATAAAATTGCGACTGCAAGTTTTTACCAGAGGACCAACATGTATAATTTTCCTTTAGTTAAATATATACTTTTTCCTGATTTGAGACCAAAGTTTACATATCATTTATTTATTTTGGACCAAGTAAAAAACATTTGTAAGATATTACGTTGATTTTGTGTACTTTTTTCAAATTCTGCGAAACGTAGTCAATATAAACGAGAGCTGATTATTGGCAAATTTGAAAATGTTTTTTAAAAAAGTTTTTAAAAATTAGAATAATTGAAGAATGTAGAAAAATACTGTACAAGTTTTATGTTGAAAATATTGTAAATATACATCTGTAAATTTATTTAAGATATAAATTACATAAATGGTAGTTTTATTCTTTGATGATTACGTAATTTTACACAAAATATTTTGGAACAAATTTTCTGAATTGTAAAAAATTAAAATGTTTTGTTGGGGCAGTATAGACTTTTCTTTCAGGTATAATAAATATAAATTCAAGTTAAAAAAGCATAATTATTATCAGTGAGTATGAGTTTAGAAAAGTAATGTTAGAACAAAACATTTGAGTTTTAACCCAAATATTAAATTTTTTAAAGCTGTTCAGTACAAATTTTGAAGTTTACTTTAAACTGAATTTAGTGCAGAAATTATTTATATATTTTTTAAAGAAGTTTTGTTATCAGTGTTTTTGTGCAATCAATAAAAACCGTAGACTGAGCGATAGTTCTAAAATTGTTTTTTATTTTTCTTGCCTAAGTTATTCACCTGTTAGTGTCTGTCGTAATTTTATTACGATTTTGAGACTTCAAAAATCCGAAATTCAAAGGTCAGGTCGATAACAATAGCCTAGGATATTAGAAAAATGTTTCTTTCTCTGCTAACCGTAATAAACATTATGGAAACTACTGGTTCAAAGTTTCATAATTTAAAAACTTATCGAATACATGGAAATCTAAAACGTAAGTCAATTCAGAAAATTTGAGTAAAAAAAATGAACTGGCAACTTTGGGGAATTTCTTATATTAAAAATAATTCTGGAGACCTACACAAAGTCGATGTCGGAAGAACTCGAAAAAACGTTCGAAATCTGACTATAATGGTTATAAATGTGGTAAACGAGATAGTTTTCGAAGCAAAGAAGTCACACAACGTGCGCTCGAATTTAACCTTCGGTCAATCACATATGTATTTTTCGAATTTTTGAATGTGGAGGCCTGAATATGGAATAACGTTATTGTTCTCCTCCCACTACTGGCCAGTGACTAAGACCTTATTAATCCAAACTCCAAGAAAGCAAAACTAGATAGATATCTTGTGCCAGCCGATATTTTCAGATGAAACTAACAAAAGCACTAACTAACACTAATAGGAAGCAGTTCTTGTTGGATTGAAAATTGCTTAATTTCTTAGAAAAAAACTGGACACGAAAAGGTTGCAGATTTTTTTTCCTACAAAACCCAATCGAAATTTATTAAAGCAAAGGATGCGAAATTATCAGCAGAAATAAAAACCTTAAAACTGTATATCAATTGGACAATTATGCACACAGCTGGGAATATTAAGTTGCAAGATTCAAATCAAATCATCTTTAATGTCAATATACATACAGTATTTACATACGTCAAAAGAAAAGTTAGTATAAGACAAAGCATAGACCAATATTATAAAACAAAGCATTGTCTGAATAACACCATAAGATAATGGTCTTTGGATTAAAACTTAACTATCATTTATAATTTATAGGACATTTAAAATTTTACAGGCAGACCAAGCTAGCACACTAATATGTATTAAAATCAATTTACACTATTTTAAAACTTAAATGCTAAGGAAAAAGAATAGGGCGCCCGGCCGCCAGTATATACCCAACCAAAAAAAAAAACTGGTTTCAAGAAATTCTCTAATCAAAAATGATGGTGTCATGAAAATCACCCAAACTATAGAAACCTTTGTTGTTAGCATATGGGATGGATTGAAGGAAAGAATTTTTATATCTTGAGGAAGCCTATTAAACAATTTTACAGCCATGAACTCTGGCCTAGTTTGACACCTTCCCAGTCTGCAGTAAGCAGTCACCAAATTATTCTTGTGCCTTGTATCATAATTATGAAAATCCCCATGAGTTTTAAATTTATGTTCATTCTGTTTTACATAGAGCAGATTTTGCAAGATATATTCTGAGGGAAAATTAAGAATGCCCATAGCAGAAAAAAGCAGCTCTGCAGTCTTCCCGATAACTAAGGCCAGCCGTTATCCTCAGTGCTCTTCTCTGTAGCCCAAACACCCTGGCAGCATGTGTCGAGCCCCCCCATGCCATTATGCCATATATCATACTACTGTGGAATAGGGCAGGTGAAACAAACCCCACCAGGTTTCCCAGCACAAACACACTACTCCTCAGTTTCTTGCATACAGTATCAACACGATATTCCCAAGGTAGCCCTGTATGTATTTGTACCCCTAAGAATTTTGCATGTGTTACTTGATTGTTATTTGCGTTTCTAAGGGATAAAAGCACACCCTGTGTTTTATCTGCATTCAATAAAAGTCCGTTAGACAGAAACCACTTCTCTACCGTGAGCCTTGCCTCCGCCAGTTTCTCCTCTGCTTCGCCTTGGGATTCTCCAGCAACTGTGAGTGTGGTGTCATCCGCATAAAATACAAATATGGAATTTTTGTTGCATTGGGGTAAGTCATTTATAAAGATTAAGAAAAGAATTGGCCCCAGTATGGATCCTTGTGGGACTCCAATTTCTAATGGAAGTGCTGCAGATGACACCCCCCTCACCCTTACTAACTGTGAGCGCTGACTAAGGTATGAATGCAGCAGCCTGACACTGCTGTCACTGAAATTGAAGACCTTAGCTTCTGCAGCAAGAGCTCATGTGAGACGCAGTTAAATGCCTTGCTCAGGTCGCAGAAGAGCGCCGACATGTATTTGCGTTCCTCAAAGCAATTCATGATATCATCAAGAAGGTCAAGCACCCCTAAAGTGGTGTTTTTCCCCTGTCGAAACCCATATTACCTATCTGTAAACAGTCCCTCTGTTTCGAAAAATTCAACGGTTTGCTGTGCCATTGCTTTTCAAAGATTTTTGAGATCACTGGAAGCAAAGAAATCGGTCTACAATTTGTGACAAGACCACTAGATTGACAGCATACCATTGTCATTTAAATCTAATTGAGAATTGAGATGGTTTAGTCTGAGGCTAAGAGGAAAAGACGATGAGAAAACAAAACCGATAAATTGTTGGTTACTTTTAATTACAGACAGTTAGAATTAGTAAGGGAAAGCCTGAAACATTTTGGTGTGCAGTGCTAAAGCGGCTGTATTTATGTCCAATCTAAGGTTCTGCAGAATTTCACTGGTTTTGTTTACTTTATCGAAGACATCTTCTCAAAATATTGTGTGTAGTCCTCTTTCCAATTTTGACATTTTGTTACGCAAACTTAGAACCGTAACACGTGATTTTCATCGATCTTTGTTCTGTGAAAATTGAAAAAGAGCATTTTTTATTGGCACGAGAATGGGATTGTCAGCGTGGGCTTTTTTTCAACCAATTGGTTAAAACTCGGAAACTTCTTTAATTATTTTCATTCGCCGTTGTCTTCAAACTTCTGAGATTCAGCCTGATTTGGGCTGGCATCTGAACGTATTATCATCATTTTTTTGTACCAGCAGAGCAACTTGGCTTAGACTGCATATAATCGGCCATACGTCGTGACTTAGCTATAACTTCTTCATTCTTCTTTTGCTTCTCTTTCGTTTGATACGTTCGCTTTTAAATTCCTCTTTCTGTTTATGTCGATTAATTTCTATTTTATGGTAATTTATAATACTAGATTAAAAAATCGACTTATTTCAGCTTTACTTTATTGTATTGAAAACGTCTTTATCTGAAACAGCAAGCCTTTACGCTCTTACCGTGTTCCGTGCGAATAAAATCCTACAGGACCAGGGCTCAGGAGCCGTTAACCACTATTTACTATACACACTGCCGATTAAACAAACCCTAATTTATTTAAACAGTCTCAACTTCAACGATTTAGTTATTATTTATACATACAAAATTCATGATTTGAACGCTTGCTTGAACCACTATGGACACTATGCAGAAGATGCGCCTTCCTTATATACGACAGCAACGCCTTTCAAAATTGTCTGTCTTGTTCCCGTATATGCCGTATGGTATTTCTGTTACCTTCACGAAACTTCCGGCTGGCAAACAATGGCACTTGCGTAAATGTATTTTTGCTGGACAAGCTGATCAAACAACACATTAAGTTAAACCAAATTTAAATGATGAATGATAATCACGATTACCAAACTTTTATACTATTTATTTACTAAAACAAAAAACCTGATTTTAAAAATTAACATAGAATCATTTTTCACCTGCACAGTGATACGCTGGTGTGGGACGGACCGTTTGTGGTGAGGGCCCATATAGGCTGTAGCTTAGGTAGCCTATGCTTAAATCCAACCCTGTTCGTAAATATACTATCAAAACCATAGATTTTTAGGTTTTAATCTATTAATACTATGCAACAGTATCCGATTCATTGCCATTTTAACCTATATTATCTTCATCAGAAGTAAAGCGCTGTGTCAATGTATTTGCAATACATATGATCATATTAATTAATGTTTTTAAATAGGAATATCATCTTTCAATGAAAAATAACTACTATAAATGTTAAGTAACTTTAATCAACAAGTGAGCTAGGTAAAAGCGATAAAACAATACTATCTATATTATTTACGCTGTTGCTAAACTCTATATGCATAGTGTATGAATTTATAAAACACCTAATGAACTTGTTTTGGAATTAGTTATACATAGATAAGCATAATCAACAGAACAAATTGTATCAAGAAAATAAACCTATTTTTGAACACACATGAGACGGGTTAGTGGCGTCAGAAGTCTTTGGTAAAAATGAGTTATTTGCTTATAAAAATACTAGCATTTCTATTATTTGCAAATGGTAAGTATTAAAGGGAGATGATTCAAGTCTTCAGACTCTTCAGTCCATAGGCGATATTTGGGTAATGAGTGAAACGGTATTATATTTGATTCAAAAAGGATTTTAATAAAATGGCGAAACGTTTAGGCAAAGCAAATTTAAGTTTGCAGATTGTAGATATATGAAAAATCGTTTTATTACGAATATAAAATATTATAAGCTATAAGAATAATTTTTGAGTAACGTAGACTGATTTTATAGTCATCATGATTCTTAAAGTTGATAAAACGACAAATGTAACAATATTAAAAGAGCGGCATGATCGGAATTTGATGAGCTAGATTGTAACGGTTCTATTGACCGTGGCTTTTTTCTTGTAGGTATTTTGGGCGAAAGTGAAAAGTTCAGACCTACTATAACCACACCTCTAGGAAAAATTGAAGGATATATTGGGCTTACAGTCAATTTCAACCCTTTCTATAAGTTTGAAGGAATACCTTATGCCAAGCCTCCCACTGGAGAATTAAGATTTGAGGTAAGAATAAAAATCTTTTTTATTAGGTACTAATTTCTGACAACATTTTACATTCAACCCTTATATTAGGTAAGGAGCACAAAAAATAAAATAATAGTCACTTCGTCATCATTGTTGAAAATAAGGAAATGAAGATAGCAAATAAGTACAAACAAAATAACCTACAAAGTTGTCGCATGAGATAGTATCTCAGTAGCTGACTTAATAAAAGTTAAAAATTGGAGGGAAGAAATTTTTAAAACAGACCACTTTTGAACGTCACTGAACTGAAGTCAAATCGAAAGTTAAAAATATACCCTTGCTATTCAACATCTTTATTATTAGTCATTTTTACCCGGCTGTTACATAAAATTGACATGTTTTCTGATTAGAAAATTATCTTTTCGTGGCAGTTCACATTTGCTCTAAATATCCATGACAACCCTTTTCAGAACATATACTTACTGACTGACTGATCAGGATTTCAATATTTATATAGAATACCATAGACAAGGGAAATCTTCTTTCTTTGTCTGAGTAGAATACAAATAACTAGTTTTGAAAGTAGTGCTTTGCGATACAAGCAGCACGCAAGGACTGCCTTGTCCGGTGTCTGCGGGTCTTGCAAAGTACTTTCTGAACGTAGCGTAGATAGAAGGGGTTAGATCGAAACGCGGAATGTGAACTGCAATGATACAGTAATAGCCTTTCTAATCAAAAAACGGTGCGTAAATATATTTTTTCTTCGAAAGTCTGATAAAATCAAACTAATACCCGCAGCTTAAGTTATATAGCGTTGTGGCATTTCTTACCGTAATGGAATGAATTATGATGATTTCTCGAAATAATAGTACCTTGACATTCAGACAACTTATGTCTTATTAACAGTGTCTAGGTGAAAAGGTTCAGAGTCACTAATACCATACAGATTTCGATGCATACAGGTATAACTCTAAAAATACATTTTTCATATTTAAAATTCGCTATATGTACTTATACTCGTAGTTCCCAAAAATTATAACATGACTAAGTTGAAATCGGGTTTTCTGGATCATTTGTTATATTACCTAATATAATTAACATTGTTAGATATACACTTAGATACATTGACAGAAATGCATGACCCTGACATAATTATTGTTACTGAATACTGAATCTTGGTTAAACCCTACACTGTGACAATGAATATAATATTAAGGGGTATCATATTTTTAGGCGTGACAGGAACTCCCGTGGTGGAGGTGTTTGTATCTTTGTAAGATGGTTGCTTAATTGTACAGTCTTTCATGTTGATCCTGTCTTTGAAGTTTTGGTTGTGCAAATAAGTGTACCCAACTGTGATCTTATTACTTATGTTATTGCAGCTTATACTCCTACGGGAGACGCTAATATTTAACATGTATTCAGGGCAAGCTCTTGGAACTTAGATGTAATAGATGTCCAAAGAGTTCATTTATTATTGGAGGTGATCTAAACTTATCAAATATAACATGGGAGGGTGGTTGCAGTATTAAATCAAACCAGGCTAAGATCTGTAATTCCTTTAATAATTTTAATTGTGTACAGACCGTCACTGAAGTGACAAGACCTTCATTGTTTGATAATGGCAATTTATTAGATATATTTATTGCTCAGCGGCCCAGCCACCTGAGCTAGTAAAGGATTGTTATGTCCATGATGGTATTGGCACCGTCTAAAGATATTCTAGACGGTGGTATTGGGGATCATAAATCGGCCCTTTTAAAGCAAAAACTCAAATAAGAAAAATAACCCATGTAGATTACTCTTTGATTATAAAAAGCAAATTTAAATCTACTGAATTCTTATCTTTCTGATCAATATCGTGACTGGGTATCAGAACCTGAAAATATTGAGACCAGATGGTTGGACTTTTAAGATATTCTATTGCAGGTATGAGATTGTTTGTACCAGTTTGTAAAGCTAAGCTTAATGCTGAACCAATCTATTATACAAGGTCTATAAAAATCTTAAAAAGGAAATGTAGAATTGCTCATAAATACCGCATAAAAGGTCGTTATTTATTTATTTATTTATATAGATAATTTCAGGGAGTTGCGTAGAAAACTAAATAAAGAAAAGTATAAGTACTGCTAAAAAAGAGTACTTATTAAACGTTTTTAATCAAAATGACAAATGTTACCAATGGAAAAAGATATACAATTATATTTCATCTAAGCTAGGTTCAAGTAGAACTATTCCTTCCCTGACTGTCGGTGATAATTTTATCTGCTAGTGATAAGGCCAATGCTTTGAATGACTTTTGTGCAAACTTTTCTAGTAAAAGTATGGACTCAGTTGATCTTACTAGTGATTGACTGAACTATTACAGTTTTCCAGGGGTGATATATTAAGGTGCTTAAAGAAATGTAAACGTAGCTTTACAGAGGGACCTGATGGTGTATGCAGTGGTTTACTTAAGTTGACAGCGGAGAGTATTAGTCCATTTTTAAAGGTGATTTTTGATATAAGTTTAAATAACTGTTGTTTACCCAATGACTGGAAAAAGCTACTGTAATTCCATTATACAAATCTGAACCAACAAATTATAGGTCAATTAGTCTTACTTCTGTATGTTGTAAAATATTTGAATGGGTAATATGTAAATATGTAAAGAATCAGCTTGATCAGTCACCCTTTTTTTTATTGTAAACAGTTTGGTTTCCGTCCCTCATACTCTTGCGAGTCAGCCCATCTCACATTCACTCATAATATAATTCAGTTACTTGAGAACAATTATCAAGTAGATGCTGTAGCCTTAGATTTACAAAAGGCTTTTGATGTAGTTTCCCATGTTAAGTTAATGAGTAAATTTTCTAAAATAAATATAGACAAGAGAATCATTTTATGGGTTCCAAGCTTCCTTCTGGGAAGGACTCAGTGTGTCATGGTGGATGGGGCTGTTTCCAGAGAGAAAGAGGTTTCATCGGGTGTCTCGCAAGGGAGCGTTATTGGCCCTTTAGCCTTTCAAATATTTATTAATGATTTGCCTAGATATTATAAGCTTAACAGTACTGCTCTTTGCTGATGATTGTCTGGTTTTCCGGACAGTCGGAGATTATCATGACACGCTCACCCTTGAAAATTACTTGTTGCAAATTGAAGCTTGGACTCTTCAGTCCAAGCTTCAATTTGCAACAAGTCATTTTGAAGGGTGAGCATCTCATGATAATCGCCGACTGTCCGGAAAACCAGAGAATGGCTCCAAAAGTCAGTTTATTACATTTGGCAAGAAAATAAATTCTGCTTATAAAATGTTGGATAGTTTAATTGGATCAGTGGATCACCTTAGATATTTGGGAGTTAGTTTGGCTTCTGACCTTCACTGGGATTCCCATATTTCCAGCTTGGTTAAGGATGCCTACAAAATTTTGTGTTTTGTCATGCGAAATTTAAAGAGGGCTTTTAGAAAAGCTAGGGCAAAGGCTTTTTAACTTATGTTAGACCCATACTTGAATTGGCATCATAACCAGATTGGACTTACAGATGATTTGGAGATAGCTTTATTTAAATTTCAAGAGAAATTTTAGCCTTTCCTTGGCTCTGCAAAACTGAAAATGGCCTGCATCCTAGAGATTTTTTTTAAATAATTATTTATACTTTACAATCTGATATTCCTTCCTTGCGGGACCTCAGATGCACTGCGGCCAACTCCCTATATAGGTAGGAATGACCATCAGATTGATCCTCCAAGATTTAAGACAAATGTTGGATTTTATTTTCCAGTGGGTGTGGGAGTGAGACTGTAGAACCTTTTAGACAACCCAAGAGACAACCCAAACTAACCCAGTCTCTACTCATTTAAGAACAAATTAAATTAAATAGGTTGGGAACACAATTGTAAATTTTAGTTTAGTAACTTATTGTATTTGTTAATTTTTAGCTTAGTTCATTGTACAACCACCAGACTCCTTGGCTATTGGTTTTAGTAAATAAATAAATAAAATAAATTTGCGCTTCTCAAAATATACCTGAGGGATAGAAGACCACTCCTAAAACACTAGAAAATATAATATTCAACCATTATTCATGCATTCAACAAATATCTTGTTTTGCTACAGTTCAGATAACAAGACATTATTTAAAGTGTAAAATTGCTCGAATAATAAGTTGTACCTTCTACTTTATTTCAGGACCCCCAAAATGTTGAACCATGGACGGGGACATGGAAAGGAAACGTTTTAACCCGTTGTATGCAATATGACCATTTTACCGAAGACAGTCAAAACAATTACGTTGTTCATGGTATACATTTTACTTACCTATATGAAATGTATTCTAATTAACAACGTTAGATGTTTAATTACTTATGGAATGTTGCAGGAGATGAAGACTGTCTTTATGTCAACATATACACACAATCTACCAGCCCCACAGCTAATCTAGACGTTTTAGTTCATATTCATGGAGGAGCATTTATGTTTGGAGCAGGTGCTAACTACGGCCCGGAAATAATAATGGACAGAAATATTGTATTTGTGAATTTCAATTATAGATTAGGACCACTGGGTAAGCGAATTAGTAATTAGTATTTGATGAAACAAGATAGTCTCGATACTAACCTAAACCTGAATTGCCGAAAAATAAAGCTATTTGGAGTTTGAAGGATATTGAGAGAAATACAGGGTAGGGTGTTCCTTAATGACATGCTAATATTTAAGGGGGTGATTCTTGGACCAATTTCAAGAAAAAAACTTCATATGAATCTATGTCCTAAACGTCCTAACTTTTGAGATACAGGGTGGTAAAGTTTTCAAATTAAAATCCATTTTATATAATAACTGTGATACCATTGCAGATATCTTTATGAAATTTGGTACACATCTTCTATGCATCAAGACCCATTTTCTGATATACAAACAAACTGATTATTTCTACCAGTGGCGTTCGTACGGGTTTTGCATTGAATATTTTTGGAAAAAATGGTACGCCACTGCTTCTTCTTAAAGTAAAAATTATTTTTGAAATTATCTTTCATTTCTGTGCAAATTTGATCTCTTGATTCTCTTTCGTCCAACGCATGGTTTTCGCTTAAAAAAATAAAAATCGTGTTTGTGCAAGCTGAAATCCTTGCTGAAATTCTAATGTGGAAATCATTATTGGCACTCAAAGTTTTATTTTATTTTTTCCTACAGTAAAATCAGCTACCTATTTCTAAATTAATTGACAATTGATATTAAACGAAGTTAATAGCTTGAAAAAAGAAAAGAAAAGATTTCCACACAACAGTTACCGCATCAGATTTTTTAGCAATTTGACCCTGAAGTAAAACGATTTTTATTTTTTTTTATGCGAAAACCATGCGTCGGACGAAAGAAAATCAAGAAATCAAATTTGCTCAGAAATAAATGAGAAATTCAAAAATATTTTTTATTTTAAGAGAAAACAGTGGTGTACCATTTTTTCTCCAAAAATATTCAATGCAAAACCCGTACGGACGCCACTGGTAGAAATAATAATAAATGTACATCAGAAAATGCATCATGATTTCTAGAAGACATGCACCAAATATCATAAAGATATCTACTATAGTATGACAGTTATATACAAAATAGGTTTTTTTCTGAAAATTTTACCACCCTGTATCTCAAAAGTTAGGACGCTTAGAACATACGTTCATATTAAGTGTTTTGCTTAAAATAAGCCCCTTTAAATATTAGCATGTCATTAAGCAACACCCTGTATATTCCGAGAAATTGCAGGTACTTGTATATTCAATAACGCTACAATTAACTTTTCCAGACTAAGATTAAGTAGGATTGTTTGAAAAAGGGCCCTTCAATAAATAAACTGTTCAAGTTTATCTTCAATTTTCAATCCACACAGAGCCATATAATATGGTTACCAATAAATCTTAAAAATTGTATTATAAATCGACACACTTTCACACTGTCTTAGCATGGATCTTTGCATCAGGTGCACAATCTCTTACTATAATAGCTATAACTATCCAATATAATCGAATACTCAAATTACTCAAATTTATATATATTCTAAAATACATAAAACAGGCAACAATGTCATCATCAAGACATATCTCGCCCCTTATAGAAATAATAGTTATTGTTTCTTTAAGTCTAATGGTTAAGTCAAGTCAAAGTGTATGCTACACTCAATTACTTGATTCACCTGCAAAAATAATAGTTTGCTTACCTTCCCTTTTATTGCCTATATGTAAAATAGTTAGATGGCGTCTCATATACAATAACTGGGACTATGTTTAAGTTAAAAAGTAATAAACCGATGTAAAAAATATTACTCTGACAGTCTGACCCTAAAACACCTAATAAATTGCTGGATTGTGGCTCGATGAAGCCTGGGTCTGCTAGCTATTGAAAAAATAGTTTGGCTTAGTTAGTTTAAATTCCAAATATACTTTATTGTTTAAGGCATTAATGCCTTGTTAACAAAGTAGTTAGGATCAAAATAACAATAAAATTATAATAAAACAAGTTATAAATAAATTACACAAACAAAACAATACAAACATGTTTTTTTGACAGTTCACACCATATACCCATAAAATTCTTTTAAGGTGTAATATGCTTTTTGGACCAGCATCTTTTTTATGGCCCTTTGCAAGAAGTTCAAAATATGTCAGCTTCTACACTGGTGAGTAATAAGGTTTACCTACCCTCATAAATAATAGCTCTTAATCAAAGCAGACATTGGAATGGGCAGTTCTAAGCTAGCTGCTCGACAAGTAGCATCTGATGCACTTTAAGAACTTGTTTCTGTACTTGTATACTGTAGACATTGATTCCAGTACAAACAAGGAAGACAACATTAAAATCCTCATAGACCTAAACAACAGTCAACAAGGCTCTCGAGAATCAACACTGCAAATATACTCACCACCCTCTTCTGTAGAATGAACAGTGAATCTATCACAGTTTGATTAGAATGTCCCCGATAAGAAATGCCACCAGTGCATGATAAGCTGTCTTTTTGCTGTTTCGAAGCATTTTCACGAGCAAACATCCTCACCTCGTAACACACAAGCCTTTCACTGATCGACAAACTATGGTTTTGAAGCAACTCTATGAAACCTATAGAAGTTTTCACAACAGTATTTGATGACACACAGACGAGTTAATACTTCGTTGAACTCAAAGTGAGGTACACATACTACCTATATTGCAGATCTCATATGCTTGCAGCGAAGAACATAAATATTTCATTAGTTCCTCAAAATTATCCAACATGATTATTCCTTGAGGAATTTAAGGAAGAGAACCTGCTAACTTTGAATTTGCCATAGTCGTAACAATTTTCAATTCTTTGGCGTGTTTGTTCACATCAGTGAACTCTTGAGCGAATTATTATAATATCCAATCGAACTACCAATTTTTTCTTAAAAATAGAAAAATTTAAGTCAATTTGAAATATTTGCATTAGATTAGATTACCGGGGTTATTTTATTAATAGAAAGTTACAAATACTTGGCCGGAATACTGAAATTTCAGCCTTTTTCGTATTTCACATAATGTACAATTTTTAACATTCTTAAAATGTAATTGATATTTACTCGCACCGAAAATGGCATAACCATATAGTACAATATCCTAAATGTAGATTTAAGGAAAAACTAAGATCTGCCTCCTAAACCTTCTGTAAACTGGTCTTTAAATTATAAAATATGAAACGTAAAAAACCTACCATATCGCATTGTATTGGAAATTATTCAACTTCCAAACAGGACAAGCCCTATTACATTAATTTGTTAGCCAAGTGTAAAAAGAACAGTATGCACTTTTGGCAAAGTTTTGGCTTTCTATTTATGTATTATAATTAATATACTAAAATAAAAGAAAGAACAAACTTGAAACTATCAATTCAAACTTCAGCTATAATCTGCTATCAATAATCAATCACGCTATCAATCTAACAAAACTAACAAACCGAAATCCGAAATCAACACAAAAAAATGCCAAGTAAAACTGTCAAAAAGGGCTACTTGTGGTATGGAGATTTGTATATCTATCTTTATATTTCTCAATGGTGGCAAGGGAGTTCGACATAGCTCTGTGAAGAACTGAATGTGTAAAAGTGTCTTGTTTTCTGGCTAAATTAATAAGGTACCTCAAGGCAATCTGGGATTTCCCAGAATTTTAATGTACTATTGAAATGTAAAAGTCATATACGTATATGGTAAAAGTATAGGCAACCATATTTTCCTTACATTTCTTGGTTTTATTATGTTTTTTGAAATGTTTAAGTAAAATCGAACCAGTCAGTGGCGG
Source organism: Pissodes strobi (assembly GCA_016904865.1). Classification (NCBI taxonomy): domain Eukaryota; kingdom Metazoa; phylum Arthropoda; class Insecta; order Coleoptera; family Curculionidae; genus Pissodes; species Pissodes strobi. The sequence goes on along the minus strand of MU183691.1, from coordinate 35,401 downwards.
GTTATTTTGGAGGGACGGAATTATCGCCTCAAAATACATTACCACGTAGAGTTGGTAAGTGAACTAGGTATTTAATCAGTGGTAGGGTATTTTTAAGCAGTTAAAATCTGATTGTAAGCTATACTGACTTGAAATTTAAATTTCTTGGCCTCGAAATACAGATCGAATCCATGAATTGATGGTAAAATTGAAGCAGTGGTGGGGTATTACATTTACATTTTGAGGGAGACCAGTAGACCCTGATCCCCTCACTTTTATTGATCCAATGCATATATACAAATAAAACAAACATTTACAATAAATTACAAAAATTAAAAATGTTCTCTGTAAATGCGCCTAGGTTTAAGAAAAACCTGTATGCACATAATTTTATTCTTATACCTAGTTATATAGTCTTAATATATTATATTATTTGTTCTCTATAATTCTATAATGCCCTTTTAACTATACCAACAAAAATAGGAACCAAAATTAAAATTAATACAATCAGGTATCACAATTATCACAAGTATTACAATTATCACAATATTACAGTATCACAATAGGAGAATAGGAGGTAAAAAGAAAGTAACAGAAAAACAAAGATCAAAAATCAAAACAAGCGTAGAAATTTTTCACGGTTTTCCCAGCAATACCTTTTAAATAAAATATAAAAATGTTTGTACTTTTTAACATTTCTAATACTTGGTGGAATTAGAGGCATATTTTGGCGAGATCATGTCTTCAAAGATGTCTTTAAGCAACTTAAAGCCTGACGTAATGACTTATTTGCTCGCAAAAATGAATGTTTTACAAGTATGACGTAATGACATTTCTCGTAACCTAAAATTTAGCCTTGTTTTTCAGTAACTGTAGGGATAATCGTTATTTATTGTTTAAAGTAAATGAAATTAATAATAGCGAAATATTATTTAACTAAGATAAAAGCAGTCAAGTTCTAGAGTTTTACGTTTTGATGCACGAAAAAAAAACGATTTTGTTTACCAGCACAGCAATTTATTTCTATATATGAAAGAGAACATCATTATTGGAGTGTATATTGTGAAGAATAGATGAATAATAAATACCTAAATGAGGACTTCTTTTTGCTTTTTCGAATATGCAATGCCAAAATCAGTAAAAATAAACATAAACAAACAATTAACTAAACTGTTATTTGTGTCATCTCCCCACTTCAGACCGCTGACAGATTTTCTGGCGTCCTCTTGAGGCCGCGAGATTCCGCTTAATTAAGCGTGACGTCATGACTTATTCGCATAAATGCACCGCTGTAAGCTGCTTATCGCGTCTTATTCGCGAAAATTTGGCTTAGGTTATAAAATTTAGGAAAAGTCATACAACGCAAATTTAAATCACATCTTGACTGCGGGATGCTCAGTTCATGAGCAGCGTTTGCCCGGGTCATAAAATTATGGGACTCAAAATATGATTTTAGTTTTTCATTTGTATACACAAACCCACACACTGCAAGGATATATAAGATTTTCAAATTGTTAATTTCTAAAGAATAAAGTTGGTTAGAAGTTAGAAGGATATAATCTGGGTTTTTTCAGAATGATCCTTACAATGTAGTTCTGTACTACTTTCATTTGGGTAAGATTTGCCTTGTTAATCATCAGTAGTAACTTCTGCGTCATAAAGTTACACAGAATATAAAATTTATGAATAAAGAATCTAATTTTTTTGTTTAAGTAAAGCACATGTTGAGCACATTTCAGGTGTTTATCCAGAACAACTTCCAAATATTTAATGTGGGATACTTCTTTCAAAGGTTGCTCTACATTGTCAAGTCTAATTTGATGAAAAACTGGCCTATTAGCCCTTGTTATAGACAATGCAATGTAATGGGATTTTTTTATATTTAATGCTAATTTGGCTGTCTCTAGATAGTTCTTAATTTTGGCAAAACCCGTTTTTAACTTTTCACCCACCAATTCCCATGTCCACCGCAGTGTCATCAGCATAGGCAACAATCTTACCATCAACTTCAAGGCTACAAAGGTAATTAACATAAATATTAAAAAGAATTAGGCCAAGTACCGTAGCTTGTGGGACTCCATGTTGAACCGTCTTTGGTTGACCTAAAGCCTCTGCAATCTGGACATGTTGAGTTCCATGCATCAGATAAACCGCAAAAACATTCAACACAGCACCCCTAACCCCATGTCCCTCCAAGGCTTGAAGGAGCGTAGGATGCGATACCGTGTCAAATGCCTTCTCTAAGTCCAAAAACAAAGCAATGATTTATCTCCTTATTTAAAAGACACATAATTTCAGACACCAGTTCATAAACTGCATGCGAAGTACTCAATCCCCGCCTAAAACCAAACTGATTTTCAGATGAGAGCTTGTTAGAGTCCAAAAATTCAAGTAGTCTAACCTGAAGACATTTTTCAAATATCTTTGCTAAATTTGAGATGATACTTATTGGTCTATAGTTACCTATATCGTTGACTGATAATTCTCAGCCAACGCCTATATCATCTTTATCTCCAGCTTTATGGATTGGGGTTACTACGGAGGTCTTAAACTGTGTGGGTACTTTACCTGTTTTAAAAATCAGATTAGTTATATGAACAAAGAGTATATTAAAAGCGCATAGATTTTTTTAAGATATGTAATGTAGAATTTATAATATATAACACATACATTGACAGCGGGTTTTCAATATTACTTATAAATATCTGCTATCAAGTGGTCATCATATAAGTATTATTTATTTAAATGAATGCATGCGTACAATTTCTATAGATGTATGAAAAACTAATAATTCTTTCTAGGTTTCCTAAGTACTGAAGATGATGTTTTGCAGGGAAATACGGGCTTAAAAGATCAAATAAAGGCATTGAATTGGATAAAAGAAAATATTAAATATTTCGGAGGCAATCCTAAATCTATTACTATTCATGGCCTATCTGCAGGAGGTGCAAGTGTTCATTTCCATTATTTGCTGCCCGCGTCCAGAGGTAATATAAAATAATAAAACATGGCATTTTAATTCAATACGTAACAATTGTTATTGAATAAATTAATACAAATCGACAGTCACTCTAAGGTTTGGTTCTTCCCAATTGGCAAAGGTAAAAATAAATTACTGAATTAATAAGCATGAATTAATACTTCTCCTGTGTAAGTGGAAGCTGGAATTCATTCAATTTTACCCAATGCTGTTCACAAAAATAAGAAATTCTTGTATCTTATTTACTTTGCACCAAACTTGCCAGTTTTAAGATGCGCACGTTATTGAGTAATTTCTTTCAATTTTGATCTTACAATGACCAGCCAATACGCACGTTTCCAAAAAGTCAAATTTAAACCTTCTCTAATCTCAATACCGCTAAATTATGTATGTTAAAAAATAAACATTGATGGGTATGATAGGCTCAAAATTGGTTTTATTGGTCAATGTTGGGGTTTGGAACCTTCGGCAAAATGCAAAATAACTGACGAATATGTGTCTCAGGATCTTATCTTTAATTTGAAAATAAGATCAAATGGTACCAAAGAATATAATACTTTTATTTTCTTTGATCGTACTTACATGACGGACTATTACAATAATTTTGCGTTATTTTGTTGTTTAATGATTTAATCTACAAATATTACATACCTAGGTATATACTCTTATTAGAATATTGACGTTAATTTTTCAAAACAATGTATATTTTAGGGCTTTTTAACCAGGGAATATCTCAAAGTGGCTGCGTTCTAAATCCATGGGTATTGGTGGAAAATATTAGAGAAAAAACTGCAAAGGTGGCAGATTTAGTGGGATGCCCACAGGGGCGGCTTCTCAATAAGTGCGCCCGTGCGCGCGCACTGCCTTCGAAAGTAAACGGAAAAATAAAATCTTCCCTACATACAATTTAACATAAACTAAGTATAATTTGCGAATTTACATATTTTTGAATCTCCACTGGCCCCAGAATACATTATTTATAAGAGCGAAATCGAGGCACGACGGCGACGATCAAAACGCAGAGCGTCCAACGGCGGCCTCCGTCCGTAACCACAACTAGTTTAAAACTGCCGTGCGCTAGTGTTCGGCGCTCTTGTTAAATGCATTTTCGTCATGCAAAACGGTCGGGAATGTTCGTAAAATCACGAGAAGTCAAGGCTCATCCGTGCGCTATTTAGATCCGCACTTTGTAGCTTAACTTAGTGATAATTTGCAATTCTTGCGTATATAGTATAGTGTCACAAGCTGATTTTTTCAGGGATGAAAGTACATGATAAGATAACCCTTATTCCGGAGGTAATACAAAATTATACTCCACAAAAGGACACTATCATCAAAAATCGAGATATTGGTAACATCGTATAGAGGAAAAAATACTTATTTTTTGGTCCAATGCACAATAAGGTCTTTGTAGGAAGTATTTTTTGATAATTATTCAAAAAAAATCATTTGCATTAGCCCATATGGCCGAAAAAAAACTTAAATGTAAATATCTCGGTTTCAACCGTGCAAAAATTTAATTAAAAAATAGTTATTTTTAAATATAACACTCAATTAACAAAAAGGGAAGGCCTAAATGAGAAAAAAATATTCTTTATAAAAGTTTCGCTTATGTCTTGACAAGGTAATAGAGCGAATCCCATATTTTTTGCTTATAAACTAACAATGGTATAACAATAAATAATGAGAGGCGTCATGGGTTTACGTCCTAATTAAATATGTCCAGCCTCTTCGCCTTCAAGCTACGGCTGTGCGACACATTTATTATAGGTCCTGAAAAATTCAGCTTGTGTGGAAAAAGTGGGAGGTAAATCGTTTTTAGAGCGAATATTACATACCACTATTATAAGTATTATTCTGTATTATACTCCAGTCGAGCTGTGAATTTATTTTTGTTTTGTTCGGTTCGTTGACGCTTGTTAATTAGCTGCATATAAACTCGTGAGTTTAGTGTACGTAATATTGTTTAGTGTTTTATATTTTTATTTATATACTATTATTCTACTGTCATGGCTAGTAGTTCGGGTTCTGACAATTGCTTTGGGGGCATAAATTCAGTTGACAATATTATTAAAAATAACTTTTCTCTATTGGATCTGAATAAAAAGATTGAAATAAAGAGGTTAGGGCGACCGATGCCGGCTTTAAAATTAGACCAAACATGTGCCAAGAAAAAGGATGGTCGGTCTTTCACCAGACATTTTAACCCCCGAAATCTTGTGGCGAATGGAATTTCACTTTAAAGCTAGGAAACGGCAAAGTCGAAGGGCTAACCATCGACAAAAAGATGTTCAATATCACTTTTTTGCCATCAAACCGATATATTCTTTAACGTTTTCGAACTTCTCCTGATTTTTTTTTCTGAACTTTATTGATTTGTAGTTACAATAAACTGTTTTAATGGTTTACTCTTCTGGAATCGATAAGTACCTACTTATTAATTTCTTTTAGTGCCCAACAATTACCATTCAAGAGGGCGCCGAAATAATTTTTTAAACGATTTTAACGAGTATTGGGTAAAAAATGGGCGTGGCACCCCCAAAACTTTCCGCCTTCGGCGTGTAAGCCTCCGGCGGCGCCTGCAGCGGGCAACCCCTGTCCGTACGAAAAAACCTACATAAATTGCGCACTACCTATTTAAAACCTCACGAGCCGCCACTGGATGCCCAACAGACAATTCCAAGGCGATTAAGGAATGTTTAAAAACAAAACCTGCTAAACATATCGTTCAAACTGTTAAAGAATTCCAGGTATAGAGCAGTTCATATCTTAAAAGAAGCAATAGTATCGATTAAACAAGAGTTTTTCACTTGCAAAATCCTTATGTCGGTTTTATTTATTATTTTATTAATGATGCAGAATAAATAATAGTAAAATGATATCAAACCTTTAGAGTGCTAGACAGAAGTACCTATTCGGTGGTTCGGGCTACGGGCAGATGGAAGAGCGATTGTTTTCCCTCCACTGAAGAATTTTTCTGGCAGTTAAGAGAAGGCTATATTTCTCACCGCGATCTTATAAACTAGGATACAATTACGTTGAGCTTTTTATACTTTCATATACCAAATTAACGAGGCAGATAACAAATTACAACAAATTAATTTTAAACCCGATATTATTTTTAAATTATCGTTACTTTTGGGGGTTTCGCTCTCAAAGGGGCAATCTAAAGGGCCGGTGAGCTTCACGATCTCAGCAACAAAACTGGGTAATGTGGCCCATATTCTGATAAGGCTCAGGCGATTTTTACGTTTCATAAATGGCAAATTGCACAAAAAATACATCCAATTTAAAAATTACTAGCTTAGGCTTTGCCAAAAGGTTTGTTAATGTATATTTGAAAAACATTGTCAGAGTGCCTTAATTTTTCTATAGTGTTTGGATTTTATTATCTTAGTTTGAAAGTCGTATTCCTGACGATGGCGTCTCCAGGATGGGTGCTCATTTTTAAATATCGTGTCGTAACTGACGAGATGATATAAGAGCATTTTACAGCTTGTTTATTTGGAGATGTACTACCCAAAATAGCATAATTTTAAATATGAATCTGCCACATTAATATTTAGATCCTATCTAATACTATGTTTAAAAGGTACGAATTTTATTTAACATACTGTCATTATCTATATACTTTTATTTTCTAGCCCTTTTTATATAATCCTTTTTCTCCATTCGGGGTGGTAGTAGATGGACAATGGGCTACAAATCCAGTTTTACCAGATCATCCATACAATCTTCTCAAACAAGGAAAAGTTCAGGACTTGCCTTGGATTGTATCACATACCAGTGCCGAGGGTCTATATCCAGCTGCAGGTATATACTAAATTGGGCAAATATATTTTTTAGATACTTTTTGTTGTTTCAAATAGAACAGTGTTGTTAAGTTTATAAAAATTGAATATTATTATAGATTTTTGGGCAGATGAACATCTAGCTGACATTGATACCAAATGGAACCATGTCATGCCTTTCATTTTGCACTACAATGACAGTGTAGAGCCCGATATGAGAGATCAAGTTTCTCAAGAAATTAGACAGCATTATTTAGGTGATAAACCTGTCAATCGGGATACATATTCTGTACTAGTAGACGTAAGTTCTTCGGATCATGGCAGTAATGAACCTAAGAATAAGAATAAACAAATTTGAACAGAACAGACTGGTCAAAGTACGAAATATTTAGTGCCTATAAATTTTGGTTAGTTTGGTTCGTTTTGCAAGTTTTATGAAAACTAACATAAACTAACCCAAATTAACCAAAATTGCCCTATTGTTTTGCACTCTGATCGTACAATTCGGACTTTGACTAAAACATGTCGTCTTGCGAACCTATTTAAAGAGATACAGTGGTATCTTACGAAATGTTTGATTGATTTCTATCGGTAGTATACCATTTTCTCTACAATTAAATGAATCGAAAAAAAAATCGCATGGCTGATAAAATTATTTGTAACATTTAGAATTGTTTTAATTTTAAATGTAATCTTATTTTAGATCGTAAGTGATCGCTTGTTCGTAGCTGATCTAGAAACCTCAGCTAGACTTCAAAACGTTGCTGTTAAGTCTAATGTTTACACTTACTCATTCGAGTATAAAGGTGTCACAAGCAAGTCGAATCCCAGGACGAAGTCTAATGTGAATCTTGGTGAGTATGTTCTATTACAGAATTTGGTAACGAACAAAATATTAGGTTTTATAACCGCTATAAAATTCTAATGATATATATTTTTTAAATTTTTGGAATTAGAACCGTATCCATCATTTTTAGGCGTATGTCATGGTGATGATACAATTTATGTTCTCAGTACAGGGCTAAACACTGTTTCAACTGAGAAAGACAGGCAGATGAGCAAAGTTTTAGTCGACATGTTCGTGTCATTTATGCAGACTAAGTAAGTCTTTAAAATAGTTGTTAATAAATTGCTTCTGCTAGCTAATATAATCTTATACCTCGTCAAAATATTCAGTGTTTTATAAATAGCGAATGAGAAACAATTTAAAGTAGCTCCTTAAATCTTACATGAAAATAATTCACTATTAGTTACTTAATAAAAATTTTTTATTGTAAAACAACCCAGTTACTTATATTTTCTGAGGGTGTGAAGATCAGTTATTATGAAACTCATGCTTTTAAAGCCATGCCTGGGTGTGGTGTAGTGGTTGTATACCAGTATAGCATGAGTTTTCATGTAAAGGGAATACATAAAAGCATATCTCAAGTTATTTTTTTGTAGAGTTCCTAATATTACATCCGAGTGGCAACCGCTTGAGAAATCTGATAAAGGACCATATTATCAGTTGAAAATTTCTGGACCACAAGAATTCGAGCTGGAATTTAAATCAGAAATTGGGCAAATAAAATTCTGGGATAGTTTACCTTTTAATGAGAATGGCAATTACAATAGCATTTTTGTTAAGGACGAATTATAAAAACCAACAACATTGATTTTAAAATGATACAATATATATTTTTAATGTTACTAAAATATATATGTTCTAGTTAGTAGACATTTTTAAGATTGTCAAATTTTTAGAACTGCATAAAATACAGCTTTTTTTTAGATTTAGTAAGACTTAATTTTTCCTTATTAAATAGTAGACATTTGGTATTGTTCAATGTGCAATGGTAACTGCGCCCTGCATGTTTAATAAAATTTTATTCGAGATGTTATTCTTCGTTTTAAATTTGAGTTGTTGTGATGCTAACCAAGGGCCAGCACCTGATCTAGTTAAATTTGATTCGGCAATTGCTTTAAAAATTATTTTTTATTGTTTCAAAATTAAACTAAGTCTCAAATTAAATCAAGGGAGAGAAAGTTCAATTAAAATAATTATTTCATTGTATTAAACAATATTTAAAAACAAATTGAAGTCTATGCCAGAATCGCGTAAAAGGGTTAATCATTTTGCCTAATTAAAATTTACGACAAAAGCACCTAACACCAGCTTGATTAAAAATAAAATCACTTACCATTGGAATATATTCCGGATGACTTATACTTTAGATTTTTTTTGACTGCATGTTGTCACGCAACTAGAGAAAACTAACTTCAAGAAATAGCAAATACAAGATGCATGCCTTAAAAACCAGGTTCCCCCAAACTCTGTTCTAAAAAGAAGGGGGCGTTTCTAATAAGAAAAATTCCAGAACAAAGCCAATCGAAATAAAAAACGAAAAGTCGTAGCCTCAAGATTTTAATTACCGATTGGAATGTGTGAGCTAATTTCAATGACGAAATTAAATTTGGAATTTAAAATTTTGAACACTCGGCAGGATTGGAATTTACGAAACAAGTTAAAACTCGAATAGCTGTTTTCGGCGAAAATTGGAGCGCTTTGCGTCATAGCACACTGCACGTGTTTTTATTGCCGCAGGTGTGTAGATGCCAGATTTTTCTATGAGCAAACAAGTCGAAAAGTTGCTATAAACGTGTAATGTCCGAATGGGACTCGGGAAATTTTTTAAATAAATTTAATTTTCCAAGTTTGTCACTATGGTCACAGTATTGACCAAACCCAAAATAGTGTCTCACAGTTTTAGAGACTCGTGGAAGTAACTAAGCAAATTCATGTCATCGGCTCGAAAAATAACGTAAAGAAACGCTGTTTGAAATTCGTCACATATCGAAGAAGAAGGTGGTCAACAGAAGCGATTAGGGCTACAGAAGCAGGTTCCGGTGTAACGTTAAGTTCTAGACAGTAAGTTTAATTTTAAGATCATAATGCTTAGGGTGTCTGTATATTTGGTAACATTGTCTTGTTGTATATGTACTCGAGAATTTACTGATTAGCCCATTAAACCATTCAGTGTTAGAGTCACTCTGTAATTTTGATTTAGCAGGAAATGTTACTCGAGTATTTTATTATGATTATCCCATTAAAACCATTCAATGCTAGCGTCATTCTGTATTTTATTTAGTAGAAATTGTAGAATTTGATTTACCATAAGCCACTAATGAATTAACCTTCAGGAAGTGTATGATACAAAGTAAATCACTGTGGATACGTATTAATGCTATTTGAATTTTCTTTTATTAATCCGTTATTTTTTTGACTGGCTAGTTTTTAATTATCATGCTCTCAGATAAAATCTAATCCTCTAGGAAAATTGATACAAAGAAAAATCACAGCGATTAAGTGGCAATACCAATGGAATTTTCTTTTTACTGTGCCATAACGGATTGCCTGGCGAACTTTAAATCCTAGGTTATATCAGAAAATACGTGACTAAATTTGTGTCAACCACTAATTAAGTAAGAAGATGCTCCCTTTAAATTGTGTGCTCTCTTAAATACGCATTTCTCAAATATTGTTTTATTATATTTAAACGGAAAGTAATTTGGATTACGCTCATTTAATTATATTAAATATACCTGAGGATAGAATTAAGTGCTGGAAAAAGAAATGAAGTTGTTTTAAACTAGGTGGAGAAATATGGGTTGTTGTCCATGTTGTCTAGGTAATTTATTTTCAACGAAATAGGGTGTCAACACACTGGTACTGCGAACCTGGTTTCAGAAAATGAACAGAAGTTGAAGAAAAGGCCGAAAATACAGTAAGTAAGTGAATAGGGTAAATCGGCGTTCATTACATTGGTGTCAAGTGAGGGGTTCCATTCAAAGAGCCAGTATATACCCCTGCCTTATTCTTGTTGCTTATTCCCAATTTGCCTGCTGAGCAGCCGGACGTCGGGGTTGGGTAGGGGCTGCGTTGTAGTTTAAAGCATGTCCTGAGTGCTGCTGGTTATTTTCCGTGGGCAATATCTTACAAAATGTCCCGACTCATTGCAATTGAAACATACCAGCGGCCTGCTTCGTTTCTGAAACTTTCGGGCAGGACATTATCTGATAAAATGCCCGGTTTGTTGGCAACCATAGCATACCGACAATTGCTTGCTTGCACTTAAAATTTCGACTCGCATTATTTATTGGGAAAGCCACAAAGTATCGAATGTGCAGAGTATCGAAAATCCCGAGCGGACCCGAAGCTTTCGACAAAATGATTCTTTTCTTGATTTTGGGTATGTCTTGGGTTAGATTGGGTTACCACCTGGTTAGTTTCCTTTTCATGAGCCCCCGTAGCGAGCGAAGCGAGCGGAGGGCCATACGAAAAGTGAAATAACGTTTTCGAAACTTTGCACATTCGATACTTTGCTCCCATCTCTATTTCTTGAGTGCCGCTGAAATTCCTGGAGGTATATTTGGTCTGAAGTTTGGCTGGTTTCTCGGAGGAAATTGGTCGACAGCTCTGCATTCCGTGCTTGTAGATGGACATACCAAATTTTCCACCGATTCTTCTCTCTCTGCAAGTTCTAAGGCCTTCGCTAGAGTGGTCGGGCTTCTTGACAGAACTCGCTGCTTTGTAGGCATTAGAAGTCCAAGAACAAACTGCGTAATTATGTCTTGTTCCAGCTTATCCTTGAGAATTTGATCAGTGGCGGCCAATCCTGTAAGCGTAATAGTTTTATTGGCCAAAAGCTTTAACCTAATTAGGAACTGTCGACATGGCTCGCCTACCCTCGACAAAATTTTTCATTGCTGTCCCTTTTACACATGGCAGCGTAAATTGTTTTCTCAGTTTATTTCTCAGGGTGGTCCAATTGGAAGTAGTTTTTAGGTCGGGTTCCGATTCAATAAACTGCTTGATTTTTCCCCGATAATTTTTCGCTTTTATAGCAACTTTTCGACTTGTTTGTTCCTAGAAAAATCTGGAATCTACACACCTGCGGCAATAAAAACACGTGCAGTGTGGTATGACGCAAAGCGCTCCAATTTTCGCCGAAAACGGCTATTCGAGTTTTAACTTGTTTTGTAAATTCCAATCCCGCCGAGTGTTCGAAATTTTACGTTCCAAACTTAATTTCGTCATTGAAATTAGCCCACACATGGTTTTTAAATCCCAATCGGTAATTAAAATTTTGAGGTTACGACTTTTCGCTTTTTGTTTCAATTGGCTTTGTTCTGAAAATTTTTCTTATTAGAAACGCCCCCTGGCCAATGGTTTTCTTTTTAGAACAGAGCTTGGGGGAATCTGGTTTTTGAGGCTTGTATCTTGTGTTTGTTATTTCTTGAAGTTAGCTTTCTCTAGTTGCAGTAAAAAAAAAATCTAAAGTATATTATCCGCGTTTTAAAATCGGATCCCGAATCGTGTGAAGTTAAACACCATGCCGTTTATTTGAAACATATTCCAATGGTAAGCGATTTTATTTTTAATCAAGCTGGTGTTAGGTGCTTCTGTCGTACATTTTTTATTAGGCAAAATGATTAACCCTTTTACGCGATTCTGGCATTACTTCTTGAAAGTTAGACTTCAATTTGTTTTAAATCTTGTTTAATAAAATAAAACTATTATTTTAATTGAACGTTCTCTCCCTTGATTTAATTCGAGACTTGGTATAATTTTGGAACAATTAAAAATAATTTTTAAAGCAATTGTCGAATCAAATTTAACTAAATCAGGTGCTGGCCCTTGGTTAGCATCACATTGTAAATAGAGTGTCTAGCTTTAATTAAATAAATCCGCATCAATATATAATGTTCTAATGAGATTAACCAAGATAAAGTTTCTATAATTTTATAGAGCATTTCGTTACACGTTTTGATGACAGCAATCTTAAGTTTGGGATCTATAGGAAATATACTCATACCTATCAGTCGTAATTCCTTTCATCTTAATTAACGCAGACTTACTGATTTTGGTTCATATATATATCAGCAATTTTCAGTCCCTTTTAACCGAAACTTTCATAAATCATTAAATACATAGAACAAATAGTAAGTTTAATTACTTCCAAATAAGAGTTTAAATATTAAGAAGCCAAGCTTTATAGCATATCGAACATCACAATCACTATCAAATATTATTTTCCGGACCAAAATGTTTATTTGAAGCCGCAAAACATTTTAAAAATATTTTCTAGCGGCATTGTGGTCTATATATTTTGGGCAAACTAAAAAATCCCTTTAATAACAAAATTAAAAACATTTCTAAATTAAATTCTTCCCCTTTTGTGACTGCCATCTTAAACTAAACCTGTTGAAGGTGTAATGAACGCCAATTTACCTTATTTACGTACTTACTGTATTTTCGGCCATTTCTTCAAGTTCTGTACATTTTCTGAAACCAGGTTTGCAGTACCAGTGTACCCTATTTCGTTGAAAATAATTTACCTAGACAACTTGGGCAACTACACATATTTGATTTCTCCACCTAGTTTAAAACAACTTCATTCCTCTTTCCAGTACTCAATTCTTTCCTCAGTTATATATAATTAATATAATTAAATGAGCGTAGGCCAAATTCCTTTCCGTTTTAAAATAATAAAAATTTTTGAGATTGCGTATTTAAGGGAGCACACAAATTTAAAGGGAGCATTTTCTTATTTAATTAGTGGTTGGCTCAAATTTAGTAACGAACTTTCTGATATGACCTAGGATTTAAAGTTCGCCAGACATCAGTTTTGGCACAGTAAAAAGAATATTTCATTGGTATTACTGCTTAACCGCTGTGATCTTACTTCCTAACCACTTTCCTTGAGAATTCGATTTTATCTGAGAACATGATAATTAAAAGCTAGCCAGTCAATCAATTATGGCTTATTAAAAAGAAAATTCTTTAGCATTAATACTTAATCGCAGTGATTTACTTTGTATCATACATTCCATGGAACTTAATTCAATCTTGGATTCTGGTAAATCAAATTCTACATTTTCTACTAAATAAAATACAGAGTGACGCTAGCACTGAATTGTTTTAATGGGATATTCATATTAAAATACTCGAATAACATTCCTACTAAATAAAAATTACGGAGTGACGCTAGCACTGAATTGTTTTAATGGGATATTCATATTAAAATACTCGAATAACATTCCTACTAAATAAAAATTACAGAGTGATGCTAGCAATGAATTCTTTAATGGGATAATCATTAAATTCTCGAGTACATACAACAAGACAATGTTACCAAATATACAGGCACTCTAAACATTATGATTTTAAAATTAAACTTACAGTCTAGGACTTAACGTTACACCGGAACCTGCTTTTGTAGCCTTAATCGCTTCTGTTGATCACCTTCTTCCTCGATGTGTGACAAATTTCAAACAGCGTTTATTTACGTTATGTTTCGAGCCGACGACATGAATTTACTTAATTACTTAGTTAACTTCCAGGAGTCTCTAAAACTGTGAGAGACTATTTACAGTTTGGTCAATACTGTGACCATTTGGACATAGTACCAGACTTGAAAAATTAAATTTGTATTAAAATTTTCCCATTCGGACATTATAACGTTCTACACGTGAAGATTCTGTTAAGACTGTTTTTCCCCAGAGAAGCTTTTGCTTTTATAGCCACTTTTTCGACTTGTTTGTTCCTAGAAAATCTGGATTCTACACCTGCGGCAACTAAAACACCTGCAGCGTATGATGACGCAAAGCACTTAAAATTTTCGCCGAAAACGGCTATTCGCGTTTTAACCTGTTTTGTAAATTCCAATCCCGCCGAGTGTTCAAAATTTTTACATTCCAAACTTAATTTCGTCATTGAAATTAGCTCACACATGGTTTTTAAATCCCAATCGGTAAATCAAATTTGGAGGACACCATTTTTCGCGCTTTGTTTCAATTGGCTTTGTTCTGGAAATTTTTCGTATTAGAAACGCCCCCTGGCCAATAGTTTTCTTTTTAGAACAAAGTTTGGGGGAACCTGTTTTTGAAGCGTGCATCTTGTATTTGATATTTCTTGAAGTTAGTTTTCTCTAGTCGCGTGATTCAGTCGAAGAAAGTATAAGTCATCCGCGTTTAAAATCGGATCTCGAATCTTGTGAAGTTACACACCATGCCGTTTATTTGAAATATATTCCAATGGTAAGTGATTTTATCTTAATCAAGCTTGTGTTAGGTTTTTTTGTCGTACACTTTTATTAGGCAAAAATGATTAACCCTTTGACGCGATTCAGGCATTACTTCTTGAAAGTTAGTTTTCAATTTAAATCTTGTTTAATAAAATAAAATTATTATTCTAATTGAACGTTCTCTCTATCTTGGTGATTAATTCGAGACTTAGTTTATTTTTGAAACAATTAAAAATATATTTTTTTTAAAACAATTATCGAAACAAATTTAACTAAATCAAATGCTAGCCCTTGGCTATCATCACAAAGGAATTGGGTAGGTACCACATTTTTGAAATATATATTTCAATTTGTGACAAAATTTTATCAAATTCATAGATATTAATATCTTCATCTGTTTGGGGACGTTTATGCCAATTGTTCAACTACACTTCTATTGGTTTGGTTCGAAAGACAAATTAAATGTGGAGTTGACTTATGCAAATTAAAATGCCATTACTCCAAATCATTTTTATTAAAAATATATCTGAAAACAAATTATTAACAGGTTAAACTCTATCTTATTTTATTTTAAAAAACTTCTTATTAAATAAATATTAAATAAAGCTATATAATTCTTTGTTTCAATTGTACATTTGAAAATAATCAATAACTAAATACTAAAAGTCAGGAAGTACTTATAAGTAATAATTTTAAAAATCACATTACGATCTGCCGTGAAAAAAAAATGTCTTTGAAGCCTACTTGAAAGAGGGGACAGTAAATATCGCTTATATCAAAACCAGTAATTGAATCAACCTAATATTACCTTTTAAATTAGAAATAAAGTCGCAAACTTACAAAAAATTCTCGAAATTTACCGATAAATAAGCAGAATAAATACAAAAAGAAGTCATGAAAAACCTCATAACTAAAAAGATAAAAGATTTAAATCTGTATAACAAGAAATGCAATAAAACACATTATATGGCGTAAATAAATAAAGGTTCGACTACATCAATATAGGAGGAAATATTGATTATACCTGACATTTAAATTACACTTAAGACGGGGGTGAAAAAATGGTTCAAGCTGTATGAAAAGTACAAAGCGTTGCAAGTCGAAACTGCGAAATCATGTGATTGATACCAAATTCGAATAATTGATGTCATGTGAGCTAATGGGTGAGTTGGGCTTAGAAAGATAGCGCAGACAAACGTTTTTATGAAGAATCTGGGTATAGTATGTATGATTAGCTAAAGCAAAATAACATTGATCTGTATGGTTATTTTTGTCAAAAATACCTTTTAATCAATTTTCTTTCAGCAGTTAAGTTTAAACGGATTTAATTTTTTTTTAGCAGCATCGACTCTCTCCCTGAATATAAATGAATAGCTTTGCATGTTCTTTTATTATTATATATCCATCCTTAACTTTGGTTCAAACGAATCATTGAATGCCCTAAAATTGAGTTCATCGACAACCGTAAATGTTGGGTTACTGAAACTCAATTACGTAGTTTTAAAATATTGACATACTTCAACAATATAAAGTTCGCGTCCTCTGGCACTGATCCGACATTCTAGGCCGTTGTCGTATATCCGCAATATACTCCAGAATATTCAAGCGTATGGTATACTTCATCAAATAATAATATAGAGCAATTCACTTTAATTGTGTAGCGTTAGTAGTGTATGGCATGCTAGAATAATAATGGTTTTATTACGTAAGAAACTTAGGAAATGAGATTAAAAATTTAGGCCTGAACTCTATATAAAAAGGATATTTCCTCAAGGTTATCACAACATACTACACTTAACCACTCATTTTTCCTCGCACCCTATGCCAAACGAGCAAACCAACTAACCAGCTGTTTATAATCGTAGGTAATTTCGGTTTATTCAAAAGTCAATATTTATTGAAACTAGAAACGACTAAATAGTAACTTACTTTACTTGTTTGCCTAAAAGAATATTATTATCATAATTTAAACAGATGTATAAAAAGTAAACTTACAAAGCCTAATTTTCAGTGAGAACGGGAGAGAAAGAGAACGAATTTCCAGCAGTTAGTTCTACGTCACTATCCGAACCATAAAGTAGATCATGACGTCATGAACTTAACTAACCAAATTGCTATGGTAAGCTGGAGGAAATATTCCAGATTAAAATCGTGAAAATATTTTCAAAAGGCAAATAAAATGGCGGGAATAATTTGAGCTACTGTCCCCTTTATGAATCATTAACGAACAATTAACGTTCCAAAATAAAACCCTACAAAGGAATCTACAGCTATACAGTGACTCCCACTTCGCCTAATATATCAGACAGCCTTTCGAGGTGAACGGTTACCGAATTAGAGTCTTTGTTCTTTTGGCTCCTATTAAGAAGTTGTAAAGCGTTCATGTATTCCAGTTCGCTAAATTCGGGACCTTTATCTACTATTCCATTAAGGATTTCCTGTAAATAAAAGATAAAAATAGTATTGCTTTTCAGATATTACCTGTTTTATTGTTTGTGTTAAATTTCCATTACATTTTAATTGCTGAAAATCATAATTATTGTTTCAATAACACTGTTGCTTGGGTAGTTGTCGATTTTGAGTGACCAGCGCAATTTATAATATACAGAAAACCTGATTCTAATATATGCTAATAAAAATTTAACAATGGCTATTAAATAATATAGGTTTGGTTTTGTTTATTTATTTCCAAATATTCCATATAATTTAATTTTCTGATTTTATTCTTAGAGTGAAAATTCAGCTTTAAATTAATGGTTTCATTTAGGAGGGATTATGTTGCGTGTTTGAATGAATACGAAGAGCTAGGCCATATGGTTCAAATAGGAGAAATTATGGGGGAATCGCGAAATTTGACTCATTGTGAGGGGTATTTTTTGCCGCATCATGCAGTTTTGAAGGCTGATAGCACGACTACGAGGTGTCGTATTGTTTTTGATGCAAGTATGAAAACGACTACAGGCATTAGTTTAAATGACGTTCAGTTTAGTGGGCCAAGGTTGCAACAGGATGTTTTTCAGATTTTGTTGAGTTTTAGGAAAAATCCATTCCTGTTATCAGCTGATGTAAAGTGTGGCAAGTATAACTGGAACAGCGGAAAGAATGCGGACAAAAAATTGGCGATGTTGTCGAGTAACTTTAATATTTTTTGAGAATTAATATTTATACCTATTATTTAGATACACATACTTTAATATACTCATTAACTCATTGAAAATAACTGGAAACTGAAACTTTACTATTACTTCAACTTTAATTCATAATCTATTTTACACATTATCAATTTAAATAAATTTCCGACATTTATATCTATTTGCCCGATACATCCGGCAACAAGTGCGTCAAGTTGCCATCGTCCTCGTGACAAAGTGCATCAAGGCGATTGGCTACAAGCTATTTTTCCTCTCTTCGCTCCTCAAACGTCGCTGTTCAAAATAAGTTTGCCACACTTTATTAAAAATGTATCGACAGGTATTGGTGTCAGAGGAAGATAGGAAATATCAGAGGTTGTTTTGGAGATCCAATCCTGAGGAGAATGTTAAAATATTTGAATTAAAAACAGTGACGTTTGAATACACATCGGCTCCCTACTTAGCGGTTAGGTGTTTGATTGAATTGGCGAATGAGAATGAGAAAAAATATCCTCTCGCGAGCAAGGTTATAAAAATGATTTTTATGTAGATGATTTGTTGACATCTGCAGAGACAGTTGAAAAGTTGTTAAAAATTCAATCTGAGGTTACAAGCATTTTGGACAGTGCAGGTTTTCAACTGAGAAAATGGTTATGCAACGATAGAACTTTACTGAAGGGTTGGAGATGGGAATTTTAGAATTTGGAGAAGACCAACAAACCAAGACTTTAGGTGTGTACTGGGACTCTAATCAAGACGTGATTAGATACAGAATTAGGGATTTTTTATTGAGTGATACTTACACAAAAAGGTCAATTCTGTCGGTGATATGTCAAATTTACGATCCGCTAAGATTGTTAGGCCCTATTATCATTATTACAGGAGATTTGGTCAATGCAGTTATCATGGGATGAAAATCTGTCACAGGAATTCTCAAAAAGGTGGTCACGGTTTCTTGGTGAACTGTCTTGTATAAATCAGTATAAAATTCCTAGGCATGTTATGACATTGAACTTCACTAGGGTTGAACTGCGACTCGTCAATTAAGGCTTATGGTGCCTGTCTATATGTTAGATGTATAAGCTCGAGGGAGGAAGTCAATTGCAGATTATTGTGTGCTAAATCCAGGGTGTCACCCTTAAAGCAAACGAGTCTACTTCGATTAGAGTTATCCAGTGCATTGTTACTTAGTAATCTTGTTAATAAAACAGTTGAATCTTTAGAAGTAAGTTTTGATAGAATCTACTATTGGTCTGATTCAACTATAACGCTAGCATGGATTCGTGGGGAGTCAAATAGATGGAAGACTTACGTCGCCAATAGAGTCATGGAAATTCAGTCTATTACTAACATAAATGATTGGCATCAAGTTAAGTCAAGCGACAATCCTGCAGATTTGCTTTCTCGGAGAGAGAAACCAATGATGTTTGAAAATAAGTTGTAGTTTAGTGGTCCTGAATGGTTGTTAGCAGATAGTTCTCAATGGAATTTGGAAAAAAGGGTGATTGATTTTGAAATTCCCGAGGTAAGGTCCTGTGTACATACTATTATTAGTGGCAAAGTGCTAACCAAGAAATTTTCTTCTTTTATGAAAATAATAAGAGTTTTAGGTTACATACTTAGATTTGCAAATCAAGTACGGTTAAAGGGGTGCGAGAGACATAGAAATAGAGAATGCGATACATTTGTTAGTTAAACAACACAAATAAATAGTTTTCCGGATGAATACAAATCTCTAAAAAATAAGTCTCATATTAAGAAAAACAGTAAGATTTTATCTTTAACTCCTTTTATGGAAAACGATTTAATTGGAGTAGGTGGGAGAATTAAGAGGGCTAATAATATACGTGTAAGTGATATAACACTGTTATCAAATAAGTGCTTTAATACAAATCTAGTAATTTGCAATATACCATTTGTAAATAATACTAATGCTACACTTTCTGATGGCATATTCAATGTAAATCAAAGGTTGGCCTCAGTTTCGGAAAGGTTGGAAATGTTTGCCATTGCCATACGTTTCCTAGACATTTCTAATATGTTCTTGAATAGCGATTTTAATTATTCTAATTGTTATTTAAATTGGAAGGGACTTTTAAAATTGGGTAGAATCATAAGTGCCTGTATTCACAATTTTCACTCTAAGAGTACTACTAATCTTAGATATGTCAATATCAGGCCGCACTATTCTAATTCTGAACCAGCCACTTCAAGTGATAGTGTCATTAATACAGAAATTGTCAGTAATGAGAGATCAGGCGAAAAGTCAATACATTTTTTATAGACAACTTAAAACACAAACAAGACAGTAGTCGTGTTTCACTTCTGCTTCTCAACGTACAGTGTATACGAAATAAAAAAGACGAATTTACTATTTTTGTAGAGACTCTCGGCTCGCCTGATATTTTGTTGCTGACTGAACATTGGCTTAAGCCAGAAGAACCTTGCTATATTCCCAATTACTCCGTTGTCAGTTCCTATTCTAGAAAGGAAAGGGGTCACGGAGGCACAATGATTTTGATAAATAATAAATTTTTGGAATCCTTTTCTTTAATTAATGTCAGTAAATATGATCACCTTTTAACTGAGGGCAGGTTTGAATTTTCTATTGTTTATAGTAGGATTTTTAATGTACATCTGATCTGTATTTATCGACCCCCAGGTGGTGGTGTGGGGGAGTTCTTGGGGTCTCTGGAGGTGTTGCTCTCCGAGGTTTCGGCCAATTCCAAGGTTATTCTGTGTGGAGATTTTAATGTTAATTATATGGCCGATTGCATCCAAACCCAGAATTTAAAACATTTGCTACTCTCGTTTGATCTTTCAATGCTTGTTAAACAACCAACCCGTATTTCACCTTATTCCAGTAGTATCATCGACTATTTTTGTTTGAACTTTATTTCTCAAAACAATGATGTTTCTGTAATTCCATCGGGCTTATCAGACCATGAATCAGTTTTGGTTACTTTATCCTTTAGAAGAGATAAGAGAACAAGAAAATATAGATTGGGTAGAATTTATAGTTCGGAAAATTTCCATAAATTTCGGCAATGCAGCGAACATGCAAACTGGCTGGTGGTACATGATTCTCCTCACGGTCTGCAATGCTTTAATGAACTTGTTTCTAATATTTTTAACACATGTTTTCCTTTACGCAAAATAAGAGACAAATTTAAAAAGCCGTGGATTACTCCTGGCATTAAAACTTCGTCTATTAATTTAAGAGTGTTGCATACTTTGAGAAAATACACTGCAAATATATATTTTCACACTTATTTCAATAATTACAGAAGGATTTACAGACAAACAATAAAAATCGCTAAACAAAAACACTATAGGAACAAAATTGACAGATCTCATAATAAGGTTAGAGAAACTTGGAAAATTGTAAACG
The DNA here is from genome assembly GCA_016904865.1 of Pissodes strobi. NCBI lineage: Eukaryota > Metazoa > Arthropoda > Insecta > Coleoptera > Curculionidae > Pissodes > Pissodes strobi. Next base: position 14,063 of record MU183691.1, on the reverse strand, counting down.
ATCTCAGAGGTAACTCAGTCGGCACACATCAAATTGAGTTCGATGAAAATTTACTTAACCATTTTTACTGTACAGTTGCGGAAAAACTAACAAAAAATTTGGTATCTCATGTTGATCCTCTATCATACATTCAAAATAATATTAGAGATTCCTTTTACTTGTCACACACCGACCGGGATGAATTAAAATGTATTCTTTACACAATAAAAAATAAGAGGGCATCGGGGATTGATCAGATGTCTGTTAGGGTTCTGGAGGCTCTCCCGGATCGGGCACTCGATTCCCTTGTTTGTTCGGTGAATGCATCATTTGATTCTGGAACATTTCCATCTTGTCTAAAGATAGCAGTTGTGAATCCGCTGTTCAAGGGAGGCGAGCAGAGTGATTTTGCAAACTTTCGGCCAATATCACTCTTGCCATCTTTATCAAAGGTTGTGGAGACCATTGTTAAGAAGAGAATGGTATGTTTTTTGAAAAATCACAAAATTTTAAGTAAGTTCCAGTTTGGGTTTCAAGAGGGTTTAGGGACGCAGGATGCAGTGTTTTCCTTTTTGGAGGGTTTGTATGAGAACCTAAATGACGGAGATGTTGCCGCAGCGGTATTCTGTGATTTTTCCAAGGCTTTTGACTGCGTAAATCACAGAATACTGCTGGGGAAGCTTCATAGTTATGGATTTAGGGGGGTCGCACTACAGTGGTTTAAGTCCTTCCTTGAAAACAGGAAGCAACTCGTGAGGTCGGCTGCTGGAGTGTCGGGAATTTGTGATATTAAACACGGGGTGCCCCAGGGATCGGTGCTCGGACCGATTCTTTTCCTGCTCTACATAAACGACCTGGCTTCAATCGATATCAGAGGAAGGTTCAGCATATTTGCCGACGACACTACTATCTTATGGTCTCATAAACAGCAAGATGTATTGATGGACATGGTCTCCGAAGATCTTGGAAGGGTTAGAGAGTGGTGTGACTCAAATCTGCTGTGTCTTAACATAAACAAGACTAGTGTCCTTACTTTTAAGTGTGGCTGTAATGGTCTATCTCTGGATGGTGTTGAGTTGGTAAGAAGGCAGGTAAACAGATTTCTCGGCATTCTGATTGACGATAACTTGAGGTTTCAAGGTCATATCGAGGCCCTGAACAGCAAACTAGCTAGAGGATGTTACGCCGTCAGGATTGTGTCCAATGAGTTGGGCCGTGCAATGGCTAGAACAGTCTATTTTTCTCTGGTTGAGAGTCACTTAAGGTATGGCATTGCCTTCTGGGGTTTTTGTAGCCGGATGTTGTTTAACTCAGCGTTCATTTTACAGAAGAGGGCGGTACGCTATATTTTCGGGGTGAAGCCGCGAGAGTCCTGTAGGCCCTTGTTCAGGGAGCACGGAATTTTAACACTTCCTTGCATTTTTATTTTGGAAACCGTGTCTTTGGTAAATAAAAGAAAGGCAATTCATGCTACAACTAATTCTAACAATTATAATACTCGGCAAACGAACAATCTCCCTTTACCGATTCCGAAGAGCGCACTAACCAAGAACTCCCTTATCTATGAAAGCCTAAAAATTTACAACCACTTGCCCGTTGACGTGAAGCAACGTCCAACACAGATAAGTTTTAAAAGATCTGTATCTTTATTATTAAGACATAAAGCATATTATAGCTTGCAAGAATTTTACAATGACGACTGGTCTTAACCTTATCTGTTTTATTGGAGTGCGATTAATGGTATGTTATAGTATTTTAAATTGTAGTAAACGTTTTTTTTTGTTTTTCATTTTGATGTATGACCCAGATTATTTGTTTGTTGTATTTTATTTATTTTTTTTTCTTGTCCCTTATTTTTATTTTATCATTGTTCGTTCCTCTTAGTATACTCTTGATAGCGAAATTTTTTATATTTAGTTTGTAAGCTACTTTGATATACGCTTTTTTTCATTTTAGTTTTTAAGTTGGCTTTGTTAATAAGAACTTGTTCTTTTACAACAATAAAGCGTGTTTGAAATTGAAATTGAAATTGAAATTGAAATAAGTTGGCGTATGATCATAAACATCCAATTATCCTTCCAAAGGGTCATATTTTAACAGAGTTGATATTAAAACAAGAGCATGAAAGATTGATGCACTGTGGCGTACAACTTTTATTGTCTAATGGGTGATCTGCCTGAGGTGAGGGTTGCCATTTTTAAATGTGGGTACCGATTTTGGCGGCCCATTCTACTTAAAGGATCGGAAAGCGCGTGGCGCTAAGATTGTAAAAGCGTATATTTGCATATTCATTTGCATGTGTACAAAGGCGGTGCACATTAAATTGGTGTCTGAGCTAACAATTGATGCTTTCTTGAATACGCTCAAAAGGTTTGTCAGCAGACGGGGAAAACCGTTAAACATCTATTCTGAATTCTGACAATGGCGCTAATTATGTTGGTGCAAGCAATGAACTTGGGAAAATCTACGATTTTTTGCAAAATAATTCAAATCAAAAGAATTGTAAATTTCATTTAAAGCGCGTTATGGGGACTAGTTCATTTACCTTCGAAGAATTCTCAACCATGTTGAGTCAAGTGGAGGCTATCCTCAATTCTCGCCCACTTTGCCCACTTTATCCTGACCCTGAAGACTTAACAGCATTAACTCCTGCCCACTTTTTAATCGGTAGAAGTTTTACTGCATTACCAGAGCTGTGTGTCCACGAGGATCCAGAAAATCGGCTTTCCAAGTGGCAGAAGCTACAAGCTGTCACCCAACACTATTGGCGCAGATGGCAGCGAGAATACCTCAGCGAATTACAGGTGCGCACCAAATGGAAGCAGCGGTCCGATGAGCTTATCAAAGTAGGATCCTTGGTGTTGGTGAAAAATAACAACATTCCCACAATGGATGGCAGTTGGGTCGAGTTACGGCACTACATCGAGGAGAAGATGGAGTGTGTCGCGTAGTGGACTTAAAGGTTCGAAATACGACGGTCAATACGAAGCGTATGTGTTCTACCGATAGACTAATACAAATCTGTGGCAATGGTTAACTTCAGGTTAACGCTCTGAACAATTTGATGTACTTTGACTTTATGTTTACATCTTCTTAAAATTATGTATTGTTGTTACAGGTTGTTGTAACTTAGAATTAGTTTCTTTTTGAAAGGACTTTAGTCTTTCAAGGGGGGTGTATATGTCTAAGCATTTTATAGCAAGGCATTAACATTCGAATTATTTTCATGATTAAACGTGACAACCGCGCATTGTTGCTAGGAGACCGAGGTCGTGCCGCCAAGGAGAGACAAAGGAAGAAGATTTCATTCAGATTATTGTTGTCGTTGCGAAGGTTAGGTCGAAATAGAGTATTAAAGTCATTAATCATTAGAATCCCCCCCCCCCCCCTAAGTAATAGTTATTTTATGGCAAGAATAAGGAATAAAGAGTTTTTACAGTCCACTCCTATTTAATTAGTAATACGCAGCATTGAAATCTTTGATTAATTTTTGAGTATTATTCTCATCGACTTTAGTTTTCGGTTAGTTCGGGATACTTACCGGCTTTGATTTTTGATTAATTTCTGGGTAATTATTTTTCCGTTATTGTTACTGATAAATTGTCGGATTATATATTTATTTAATCTAATTTTCTAACCTATTTTTGTTTTCATCGATCGATTTGCCTGGTAGAAATAAATAGGGAATTTCTGATATATAATTATTTTATCGCGAAGCCTAAGCTAAAACGAGATCCATATTTCAACTTTGGGGTAATTCTCGCTTGTGCTGTCTAAAAGCCCGTGGCGTCTTAAATAAATCAACACGCACCCTACTCTCCGGCATTTGAGCTACGGCCTAATTTATACGCTCGGCGACAGCTCGTTTTAGCCTACGCATTGACATACTTTGTTACTTTATTTCATTCAATATCTAATTTTAAATTCTCAAAATTTAAATTTTTCTTTCGATTTGAGATTATTCACTTCCAGTTCCTTCTAAGCTGGAGTGAAAGTTTGCGCCCATTAGAAGGACAAAAAGAGCGTAATAAAATTTGAATTTGATCTCATTTATACCACGTTTTTCGTGCAGTTCTCACTGCATGGATACAGTCCAGAGAAAATATTGAAAATTCGTGAATTTATCATATATCTCGTATAAATATTAGCAGAAACATGAAATGACTAATTACTAGGATAATTTACTTCTTAAATTACATATAAACACTTCAAATGATGATGCCTCTCTATTACAACGTGAGTAGTACCACTGAACATTAACAATAGACTAGAAGGTTCACTCTAAGGCCCGCCCCCCAGTATTTACCTCCTTGCTTCGTCGCGGAACCTGATTAAATGCTGGTTAACCGCTCAGGCCTCGTGCCACGTTTCGCCCCGTCTGATCTAAAGTCCTGCAGAGACGCCTTTGTAAGCGCTACATCAAAAGTGCCGACTGAGAGTAGACCTTCTAGTCTCTTGTTAATGGTCGGTGGTAGTAATAAACTATTTTGTAACATTATCCATAAAAGCGTCACATTCTTATAACTGTGTTAACTAGACATAAAATAAATAAAAATTCTTAATTCATAAGCAGTCACTTCAGATCCCTTTTACAAGAACCAATATTAAAAAGTAATCAATAGACATGCATTAGAAACTTTGAAAGTTAACATTACCTCTGGTGTTAGGAAGAAGAGTTCAAAATAATGTCTGGCATGGTCTAAGGCAAGCTCTCTGGTCATGGTTATGTTTGTAAGCGTCTGCTGCAGTGCGAAAATATTTCTGCACATTCGTTGAATCCCTACGTTGTCTATGACTTGCATGTATTGAGCCGAGCTAATGAGTATTTTTGCTATAAGGTGTCCCAAGCCTTCAAATATATACTGGAATAAAAATACAAATTATTGCGTTGTGAACAACCCTTAAAACATATTCGTCACATATCGCATAGTAACATTAAACATGCCATTTGTATTCACTTGAATAAAATTTGATAAAACATCTGTTGCTGTCCCAATATTAGCCCATTTCATTAGACAACCAAAAAATAATTTGTTTAAAAAGTTCAGCTTTATAAAAAAATATAGGGGAAAACTAACAACGCTGTCATACAACCATTACCTGTGACATTTTTAATATAATTAAACAGATGAAGATTAAACTTTATTAAAAAATATATGCAAAAACTGACAACGCTTATCTCTGTGTCATATAATCATTACCTGTGACGTTTTAAATATAAATAATCATATTTTAATTATTACCTTGCATTTTCTTGGATGTAAACTAGATGTCATGGCTTCATCGACATTTGCTAACACTTTACTGAGTTCTGATACTTTCGGATCTGGTTCATGTGTTTCTTTATTATAATACGCCTGTGCTAACAAATAATGGAAGCATTGAACTCTGACCTAAAAGTCATAAATAGAGAATACTATTGTATCAATTAAGCTAATAGATAATTGTCAATATAATGTTTATTACTATTAGTATTAATCATCATTCGATATTGCTTCCACATATTTCAACGAATTTTGCTATATTCATCTATTAGCACAACAAAAATAGGGCGAAGCGACGGTTTGTATATGTATATTGCAAACACTTACCTCTAAATGCAATAAAAGAAGACATGTATTGGCTAACTCATCAAATTCTTGTGACATACTAGTGAGTTGATGAAGAGTCGCGCTAGAAACTGGCGGTGCTAAATCGTTGTGATTATTATTGTCTGTCTTAGGTGGAGATAACTGGGATGGTTCTAATCTAAACTCACTAGTATATTGAAACATTCTTACGGAAAACCATTCCTACAAAAATTAATATTAAACAATTAGAACTACATTATAATGCTGTTTTTAACTAACAAGTTTGCACTTAAAATGCAGTATTTGCGTGCCCTTATTATTTTATTATGATTTTAGATAACTCTCAGTAGTAATTCAAAATTATATAATGAAAAGCAAACTTCGTTTCGCTGTTATTATCCATGTAGCACTTTTAATAATGTTAATAGCTTTAAATATGCTTTTAGGTTATTAGGTCTGTAGAGAACACTAAATATTTGGGTGCTTACTTTGATGATTTTTAAGGTACTGAGGTAACCCGCCTATTTAAAATATTATTTCATTAGGCCTTATACATTCAGTTTTGGAACACCCTATATATATGTAAAGAAGGAAAAAGAGAAAAACAAGTCATAAATTGAAGTCGGGTTTTGCGAGGTTTTTTCGAAGAGATCCGAAAGCGTATCGCTCGAGAACGGAGGATAGATAGTCAAAAGCCGGCGCAGTGTACGGTTTATTTTGGTGAATTGTTTTTCTTCTGTGTTGTAACAAGTCATTACAGGCCAGTAAAATGAAATTTATAATATTGTTATTAACATAATTTGCACAAGTATTACTTTTATTTTCATGGATAGTTCATATTTGATGGCATAACATGTGTACATATTTAATGAAATCGTTTTATGATGTGAACAACACTGCTTTAAATGAAAACAAAGATGTATTGTTTCCTGTCTTTTCAAGCTGGAATTTGAGTTTTAGTTCGTGATTGCAAATAAGAGCTTTTGTGAAATTACTAACATTTTTCTACCCTGACGGGTAAATATCCTAGTTATAAATGAAATGATCATTCTAGAGATATTGGCCCAAATTGCAACTAAATAGTTGGGTAGCTTTCATAATTCAGGACCCCAGTACCTGCCAGCGGCGTCTGGATAACTAACACGACTCTTCGAGTGTAGTGGTTATCACATCCACCTGACACCCGGGCTATCTCTTCAGTTTTAAATGTACTATTACGAGTGTGGAACTACAAATTGTGGCCCGGGAGACAGTAATTTAATTAATTATTATACTAATAAAGGTTATACAGCATAATTCGGTTTAGGAATTCAGATCGAGGGTTTTTCTGCCGTACTCTTTCCCCTCGTGAATTCCAGGCTGAGTTCGACACGTTTTTCTCTAATAAGTTGGCACGTTTTCTCTAATAAATTAGGTGTATTAGGAATCTGTGTTTTAATTTACATGACGAACCTTTCCCTCAAATTTCCTTAATTTTGTTATAGTCGAACGCATTCTGAGTAAGTAAAATTGTGCAAGATATAATAATAACACAACGTAGGTATTGGTTTTCTTTTTAATCTATTTTGACAGTCGTTGGCAAAATAAAGGCAAAGCACAACTTATCTCATTCAACTATGTTGAACGGACCCGGTTATGTTATACTACAGTACGAGTATGTAAAAAATAAGTTAAGATAAATGATGATTGTATGATTACCTATCAGTAGGGGTATATTTAGACCAAGTCATGGTCATGGGGTTAGCCATAAACTGACCCTGCCAAACAGACACCATACTATATATTACGCAAAAGATGTACCTCATGTGTGTCCTAGAATACTAAATATATTGCAGTTTAAAGACAAAACATTAAAGTCAGTTAAGAAAAACTAAATGCATGGATTATACATAATACCCAAGAGTTAAGAAAAGTGTCGAGTTTTTATTAAAATTTGATGTTGATATGCTAGTGCGCATCCGAGGAATTTCCTTATCTCCTGCTGAATATAAGCAAACAAAATAAAGGTGTCCATATACTCTAATTTTTTGAATTTTGAAAGGAAAATGACTTGTTCAAAATGTAATAATGCACTGACGGCGGATGAGATAAAATACAAAATGATATGTGATTTTTGCATGGATATACACTGCCTTTCATGCTCAAAACTGTCTTCATCAGAATATTATGTTATACGCTTGAGCAAGCAAAGAATATTATTATTTGCCCGCAGTGTGTGTATACACAGAGTTAAGAATCCACTTAGATATTTCAATGAAAACTTGGAAGAGCAGCTCGAGTGCATAAATATGCAAATGGGGGAGTACTTGAAGAAAATTATGAAAGACTTTCAGGCAGATTACACCAGTAAAATCGAGACCTTCCATAACTCATTGAGCAATGAATTTATTGCTCTAAAAATACAACTGAACAAACTACAAAGTGACGTAGACATGCTTCCACGAGCTAACGGCAAGACTACCGTTGAATCAAGAGACATAATACTGGCCAGCAGTGAACCTCCTCGAAAAAAAGGGTCTAATCGAGGCAAAAATAAGGAAAAACTAAAAAACACTCAGTCTGGTGAACCAAATATGGAATCCAAAAATAAAGACACAATTACAAAGCAACAAGTATCCGTGGCGATTGAAGAGGCTCAACAGCAGAATATAATGACTAATATTACCAATCTTGCAAATACAAATACTAGTGGGACTCGCAAGATTGTGGGAGCCAATAGAGAAGCTGGTGAAGTGGCAGCCAAAGAAATGAGGTGGCTCTTTACATCCAAATATGCTACAACATAAACTCAAGAAAATCTGCAGGAATATCTACAATCTAGTTTTCCTAATCGCTGTTTTGTTGTAAATCCTGTAAAGAATTGGGGAACCTACAATTCATTTAGAGTAGGAGTTGAAGCTGATATGCTGAATGACGCTCTAAACCCTGCCGTTTGGTCGGAAGGTATTATTACTTCAGAATATAAGTTTAAAGATACAGACACTAGCAACCTGTCACATTCCTTTCGTGAACAGAGAGATGACATCGGAACTGGGAGAACTACAATTACACGAATTCAAAGAAAATTCAAGGAATATCCAGGGCGACAAAGTACCAATCACCGGTTCTTCAAAAACAATCAGCGTGAATACGGATATCAACCACAATTCAATGTCTCAGGAGGCAACTGCAGACCGAATCGCCTCCAATAATTGTAAAAAGTATAATGACCTATTTCTTTTAAACTGTCAATCATTAAACCAAACCAAAATTGATTTAATTGTAACTGAGTTGAACCTAGCGGTGAACGAATTCATAAACTTTTTATATTTGACTGAAACGTGGGCTAAGGTAAATAGTATTCAGAGTTTTGACTTTCCAAATTTTTCTAGAGCTGCGGACTATTGTAGAACTGTACAAAAAGGGGGTGGTGTGGCAACTTGGATTAGGAACTGTTTACAAACAAGAAACCTTGCTCTTGATAGGTTTTGTGAAGAGAAGCACATTGAAATATGCGGTGTAAGTTACAAAAACTCTAAGAACATATCATTTATAATTTTAACATATTATCGTTCACCGAGTGGTGATTTTAATGTGTTTGTCAGTAAGCTGTCCAGTGTTTTAGAATGTTTGTATGAGCCCAACATAATAATTGTTATAGCAGGCGACTTTAACTGTGATCCAGTAAGAGATATAAATAAATTTAGGGTTTTAAATAACCTGCTATGTGCTTTTAATCTTAAGAATGTTGTTACTTCCCCAACCAGAGGTAAATATATATTGGAGTTAATTCTTACAAATATAAATTCCAATTCTTATGTTGTGGGCATAAGAACCACAGAGGTGTATTTTTAATACAAAATGTACTTCTATTAATAGGAACATGATAAAGGGAATACTCAGATGTTAATATACAGAGCTTCTGTCATGTGTTGACTAGTGAAACTTGGCTTCCAGTTTATGAGACACAAAATGCAAACAATGCATTTGATACTTTTAGAATATTTTTGTATTGTTTTAATATTTCTTTCCCTCTTAAAAAATTTAGTCAAAGCAGAATGAGTCATGGTGACATTAAAAACTGTAGCGAAAACCTAAAAAACCTTTTTTGGCTTAAACAAAAATTTGTGGAGCGGAGCACAGTTATGTACAGGCTAAGCATCAACATAATGAACTTGTCAAATCTACCAAGAAAGCCTATTATCAGAATAAAATAAATAGATCGGAGAATCACATGAAGGCCTGTAGTAAATCAACTCGACAGCAATCGAGTAAGTACGGAATGTTCCGGTCCTCAGTTACTAGTTAATAATCAATTAATTACGGAACCCAATAAAGTCTCTAACGCTTTTAATATGTTCTTCCGGGAAGCACCTATGAAAATTGTGGAGAACATAACAGACAGTGCTGATAAACCAGCCTTTCAAATTAATAATCACAGTCTTTCTATCTGGAACCTATCTCACAATCTGAACTTTTAAATATTACAATTAGGCATTTAAAACCAAAATCGTCAGCAGGTGTTGATGATGTACCGTCATCCGGTTGTTTCCCGGAAAAACTAAGTCAGACCGCTGCACAAGTGTGGCGACAAACGCAATATAAATAACTATAGGTCAATAGCACTAACATCTACTTTTTCCAAAATATTTGAATATTGCTATTTGGATCGTTTGGAGGGATACTTGCAGAGGAAAAAAATGATTATTAATAATCAGTTTGGTTTTCGACCTGGTGTTTCAACTATGACGCGATTCACTGTGTCATTGAAACACTTTCTGATCACCTAGATAGTGGCGAATGTCCTGCTGGGGTCCTTTGTGACCTCAGCAAGGCTTTTGATTGTGTTTGTCATGGATTGTTGCTAAATAACCTTGAAACTTACGGCATAAGAGATAAACCGCTAGCATGGTTAACAAGCTATCTTCAGGGTAGACTGCAGTATGTAAGTATTGATCACTTCAATAATAATTGAATTCACCCACCATTGACATACCCATGGGAGCACCTCAGGGTTCCGTCCTTGGTCCTGTTTTGTATGTTAATGACATAAATTTGGTGCTAAATGATTGCACGTTGCCTTTATATGCAGATGATGCTTCAATAATTATCAGTCATAAGGATGAAACATTGTTACAAGAGGCTTGCAATTCGAATTTAATGGACCTTGACATTTGAATTGAATGGACCTTGACAATTGGTTTTCGGCTAACTCCCTTTACCTAAATACTCCAAAGTTGCATTTCATCAGATTTCACCCATATCAGAACAGAAATGAGCTTAATCTGGACATTTTCATACATGATAAACCATTACATCGAGTTAGTACAGCAAAGTTATTGGGTCTTACTGTGGATGAACATATGAATTTGAAGGAGCACTGTCAAAGTGTTATTAATGCCTTAAATAGGGCAAGATATATGTTGCGTAATTTAAGAACCGTGTTGACACAGAACCAATTGATTACTGTATATTATGCACAGGTGGAATCTAGAATTAGATACGGAGTGTGTTTTTGGGGAGCTTCAGCGGCGGCTGCTGATGTTATTCTGTGTCAGAAAAAGGTAATAAGAACAAACTTAAGAGTACCTTATACTGTGTCCTGTTGAGGCCTTTTTGTTAAGTTAAAGATTTTAACAATCATAAATATTCTAATTTTGGAAATGACCTCATACATTTTTAAGAACAGAACAAATTTTTTGTTGTATTCTGATTACTACAGTGTTAATACTCGAAGTAAAAACAATTTTGGAGTTCCATTTAATAAGTTTACCTGTAAGAATATGCCAAGTGCCATAGGTGTAAAATTATTCAATAAACTTCCAGAGGATTTTAAATCACCACCAACTTTTAAGGCCTTTAAAAAAAAATTTATAATTGAAAACCCCTTCTATACCCTTGATGAATATTTCTTATATGACTTTGTTTGATTTGGCTCTGAGTGCCCAACTTTATTGATTTTGTGCTTTGTTAGTTAGTTTTTCTTATTTTGTTTTGTGATATTTATATGTTTTTAATCTTTATACACTTGTAGTTCTATATATTTTAGGTTATGATAGTTTTATAGTTTTTGAACATTATGACCTGTTGAATGCAATTTAATTATTGTCATTTGTGGAAATGAAATAAATAAATAAATAAAGTGTGAAATTGTATATTTTTGTTGTTGTCGAATAGGTCGTTAAAGCTAAAGAATTATTATATATTGTGACCCATGTTATGAACTATTGTTTTAATAAACAGATAAATAAATATCAAGTTATAAATATAACAAATAGTAGTTTAGTGTTAATTTCGATCAAAACGCCCGATGTAAACTCGTTGAATGTAAACCATGTGAAACGAAATATACACAATTCCCTTATAAAACTCACCATACTTTCTTGCAAAGTAGCCAATTCCTTCAAGAGGGACATATCGGACAAAATTTCACTGGCTGATACACCTGCAATCAATACAAATTATATTTTGTGGAAATATATGAAGCTGATGAAATATTAATAAATAGAGTACCAGAAAATAGAATCCGCGGAGTGTATTAATGTCTCGGTTTTAGAGTCGTCAATGTACCAGATCAGATACCCATATAACGTTCGGATAATCTTACGAGATAGCAATCTCAAAAGGATATTCAGTAAAGTTTCTTGCATTCATATAGTGTCGACCACATTTCAAGTTGTTTCCAAGCCCCTTCTTATATGTTCGATTACGTTTTTCAGTTATATTTGCACTGACACGATGTGTAAAAATGCATAAAGTGTTGATATATTATTATATAGATGCCAAACACTATTGACATCAGTGATACGAACACAATAGTTACTAAATATTATTAATGTTGTCGGTCTAAATCAGAAACACTGCTGGTTCTTTCTATGCTGAGGGAAACCAAGTGAAATAGCAGATGTGACTGTTACTAAATTTAAGTGTATAAATAATATTATCCGTCATATAGGATGCTGCGAATTCTCTATTTCATATTCCCGACCTAATATACTTAAGCTAATTATTGAAAATAATCCATACAAATATTTAAACTACTGAAATACATTCTTAAAATAATATAAAATCATTACCTCCTTCTCCTAGATTACTGGCCAGAATTTCTGCTTCCTTTCTATTCCTCATTCGAACGTCTTCTGGGCTTTCTTCTTCTGATGGCTGGCCTCTCAAAATTCTTCTTCCTATAAAATAATTACTACCAATATCAGGACAAAAATAATATTGTTTCATTTTAGTTCTTATAACGCTGGCATGGTTTTCCACTTACAATTATTCTAAAAAAATGCTTCATTTGTTAAATAATTTCATATATAATAAGATCTCTACATTTAGGATGTTGGGATTGGGAATGATTTTTATTAATTAAGTATATTCTCGCAGTCAAATTATATTTAGATGAGAACAATATTTCCACAAACCTCTTTCACTCCTAGCGTGGAATTCTTGTTGCGCCTTTAAGTTCAACCAGTTTGGTAATGACCTATAAAAATTGAGATATTAGAATGAAAAAATAAGAAATCAGAGCAATCAATAATGTTTTAAAAACTGAAAATTTACAATTTTTGGAATACTAAAGTGATCAATTTCAAATTCAAGCAAATAGTCACAAAATACTGATCCAGTTTCACCTAACTAATTTACGATAATTTTTAGATCCTTCTTTAAAAATAAGAACATTTTAATTATTATTTAATGACATACAGAGAATGATCCTCGGTATGATAAACAACTGTGCAGTTATTTTTAGACTAATAGCCAAAGAGAATGATCCATAACAAAAACCACTGCAACTTACTTCAAAAACCTATTAATATCCTCATCCTTCAACCATGCTGCACTACATATTCTTTTATCTTCCGAATGTGGTTGCACTATTCCTCTATAAGCGGCGTAGCAGGTATCCTTGTACTCTTTGAGAGCTCTAAGTGAATACTCGGCAATTTTCTCACTGTACAACGGCAAAGCCTGTAAAACTGCTTTCCATTCTCGGATGCATTTTTCTACTGAAACTGTGCTCTAAAATGCAACAGACTGTATAAAATAAATGCAGAAACAAATGCATATAGTGGCAAAAATGAAATATGTGAACTATGTGGCTAAAAAATCACTTAGGCGGAGAGAGATGTCTAATTTCCTCCCATGTCTGGTATCGAAGAAAAATCTACTTACAACTAAAAGAGGCTTGTAATCAGCAGACAAATCCAAAAGAACTGTAGTCCTCCAGGCATCTGCTGCTTTAAAGGCATTTTCTATTTGTTCAATAATTTCATCTGACTTTCTCTTTAGATATACATTTGAGATATGCAATGTTATGTACCTATATAATGAACAGGAGCCATGAGACATTCCTAAAATAAAAATA
>MU183690.1:146047-181257 GCA_016904865.1 Pissodes strobi | reverse complement strand
CTACTTGGTCATACCCTAATAAAACCTAATGGGTTTTACCTGGAAGTACCTAAGTTGATAAAATGGAATTTTGGCCAGCTTTTAGGTAAAATTCGCCTGTGTGGCATCCGTACAATCAAAAAATGGCAGCATTTAATAGTTTTATACATAGACTAAATAACATTCCTTTGTCTGAAGATAATAATTATAATCAAACAAATTGCTGTGAATAATGGTTATAAGGCTAACATTCTTGATAATTTAATTAAAAATTACGATACCAAAAGAGCTTAGAATTAGTGTACCCAAAAATTAATAATAATGAACTTAACAATTACCAAATTTGAACACACACAGGAAAGTTAACACAAAAAATATCACAGTATATAAAAATTAAAAATATGAATGCCTAAATTGCCTTTAAAACCAACAATAAAATTAGTAAGTTCATTAAAAATAACAAATCCCCTACACCTAAAAGTAAGAAAAATGGTGTCTATAAATTAAATTGTGGTTCGTGTTCCAAAGTATATATTGGTCAAACTGGTAGACCTTTTGAAAAGAGAATTAAAGAACACCAGTCTTGTTTCATTAATGGCAGGGATACTTCTAACTATGCTTGTCATTTAATTAATGAAAACCACATTTTCAATAATGATTTCAATGTTTTACATATTGAAAATAGAGGTAAAAAATTAAATCTGTTACAAATTATGGAAATCAACAAATATGAAAAATTGAATATATTACTTAACGAACACACTGATTTTGGGTTTTCTCCGTTATTGACCCTTTCCTAGAAATTGTTAAATTGTTTCCTTTGCCATTCATAAGGCACCTGGGTCAATATTATTTTTTGTAATTTACCTGCAACAGCGGAACTATATAATTTTAGCATATTTTAGTGACTCTATTCACATTTGAAAAAGACGTTACCGTCGAAACACGTGTCATGTTTAAATAAAGTTAGTGGAAATCTTTAAGTGGTTTACTTATTTAAGTGGTTTTTAAAAAAGAGAATGACAAAAACCACAGTAACTTGCAAAACATATATTACAAGTTACTATTTGAGTTTAAAAAACTATCAAATATATGACGTTTTTAATGAAAATTAAAAAAATAATTTTATGCAAAAAATATTAGCTTAGTAAACAGGTCAATAATCCGATATTCAAGTCGACTCGACTGTCTGATTGTCATATAATCTGATATTAAAATGCAAGCACGTTTCAAGCCGGAAATATTAAAGGCATGTGATATTTTTAAAGAAATTGCATTGGACATATGATGCTTTTAGAGAAACTCATAATATTTTGATGTTGATTTTTGCAAACCCTGTCAGGTTTTTGAAGGGAACGATTAATGAAGTTAATAGATATGACACCTTTAGATTCCATTTCCAGTGGAATTCGTAATTTAATCAAAAGAAGACTAATGAGATTTTTCAGGAAAACGCCTCAATTATTATACAGGGTGTCATATGGATCATTGTCATGAAAGATGTTTAAATTAAAAAAAAAATATATATTTAATAATATGTATCAATTTCGGAAAAAAGCAAGACATGTTTGATAATGAATATTGTGGAACACTACCAATTATTTTTCAAATTTTTGATGAGAATTACTCCCTATATTTGCGATTTCATGTTAAATTGGTCTTTAATTTTGGTTTGAAATATTTCCAAAACGATAGAAATAATTAAAAAGGAACATTTATTAATAATCACCCTTAAAAGGGGCAAAACAGGAACATGTAGCCCTTAATTCATTGTCTTGAGCTAAAGCGCACTAAACTTTCGTCGGTTGCAGTCCAAATGAATGTCTTTCAGAGAAATCGTCACTCTCAGACGGAGAGCTCATCCAGCGATGCAAAGGTACAGATAGAGAATGTCTCGGGATGTAACAAGGAACTACAAGTCTCTTTGAACACATTTGAGGATGAAGTATCGCTCAAGGATCGGAGTTACTTGGAAGAAAGATTGCAACTATTAGAGGAACAAAGACAGGGTCTTCTCACCACGGTTGAAACCCTTAGCGCGGAAAATACTTTTATGCAAATGAACTAGCACATTTGGAAAAGTTTGTGGATGAACTTAAGTCAAAAAATACTGTTTCTTCATTGAATGATAAAATTGAAAACTCATTGACTAGGGAGACTGAACCAAAGGTGGGGATGCCTTTGAAAAGAGTTCTGATCTTGGGTGATAAGAGTGGAAAATCTCGGGCGCCGGCACTGCATAAAATGCTTAGCCCAGATTGCAAAGTAAGTGCTTCTATTAAACCTTTTGCCTCCTCACAAGAAATTGCGAATAGTGTGTTTGGAGAAACTCTTCAATATACAAGAAATGACGTTGTGATTTTGTGTTTGAATGTTGGGAAATTTAAGACTTCTATTCTGAATAAAATTTTTGCAGTGAGTAAATATACGAATTTGGTGTGTTACTTTCAGTATAGCGACCTTTACTTACGCAGGGGAGCAAATAATGTGTTGCTTGATTTTTTGCATAGAAATGTGGAAGCATCTATAAGGATTATTGAAAATTTCAAGGTTGGTGGAGGGTATAGGTTGAAAAATGTTTATGTAAATGAACTATTGTATATGTATGTGTTGACGCCGTGCACAATGTCAAACTTTAATAATCTTGTAAATGTGCCTGTTCTATCTGAGAATAATTGTATTATGAATATTGTAGAGAGGCAGGACTCACTCGTCAGTAATATTTCTATCAGCACCACTAGCGAAGGTTGTCCTGAAAACATAGTAAGCACGGAAGGTATGGATGGTTCTGAAAATTTTTTAGAGACAAATTTAACAAGGACACAATTTCGATAGTGATGTTGAATATACAATCAATACGAAATAAATGTAAGGATATATGTGTTTCTTCATAGTTTAGGATTCCCGAATGTAATTCTGTTGTGTGAACATTGGTTAAGGAAAGATGAGTGTCTGCCATTGTCTGATTATAGTTTGGCTGCTATTTTTTGTCGATCAACTCTGTTATGCGGAGGGGCGGCTATTTTACTGAATGACGATTTTTCTCTTGAATACCATTTTCAAAATGTTAACATTTTTAATGACTAAATAGAGGAGCAAGTGTTTGAGCTAGCTGCAACTTACTGTCCACAGTTATCTTTATATATCTTATGCATATACAGGGTTCCGTCCACTATAGTTGGTGATTTTATACTTAGGCTAGAAATTGTGTTGTCAAGAATGCTAACTAGGTCACGTATAGTATTGACTGTCTGCTAAATTCTTATAATTTTGAGATGCACAATGCGAATCGTCCCACACGTATAACCCCTTTCTGTTCTACACTAATAGATTATGAGTGCTCAAATATTGAGGATATAGACACTATAGAAGTTCTTAATGCTGCTTTATCAGACCATGAAGCTGTATATTTCAAGTTTTCAACTAAACGACAGCAGAGAGGGAGAGGTGTACGGGGGGGCAGACTCTATACAAGAGAAAGCTATAATAGGTTTCCGCAGCTTTGTGAGATTTCGAACTGGTATAATGTGTTAGGAGAATCAGTGTCCCATACAAGAGTTTCACTCGATGCTGTGCAGTATCTTTAATGTTGCATTCCCATTTCGCAAAATAAAATCAAAACCCAAGAAGCCATGGCTGACCAAAGGGCTGCAACTATCTGGAAAAAATCTTAGATCATTACATTACATAAGAAAATTTCATATAAATAATATGTTCGTTAACACGTTTTATGCTAAATACCGGGCAATTTATAGAAAGTTGTTAAGCACAGCTAAGCAACTCTACTATAAAAATAGAATTACTCGGTCAGGAAATAAGCAAAGAGAGTCCTGGAAGATCGTGAATGAGCTTCTGGGAATTAAGGGGAAGGGGTATTGCAGTGAATTGTCATTATCTCCAGATGATCTAAATGATTTTTATGTAACTGTAGCTGCCAAAATGTCCAAAGCCCTGACAAGCAATACCTATTTTTTAACTTTTTTAAATGGAATGGGAGTGGCCGATTCCTTCTTTTTTGCTCCTACTTCCACTGACGAAATTAAGAGGATTGTACTGGACATTGGGTCTAATAAGGTTCCAGGTTACGATGGTATCACGATCAAGGCATTTCTCAATCATCCACATTCTGCTCTTGAAGCGTTGGCGGAGGCAATTAACTGCTCTTTTACTACGGGCTCATTTCCGAGTACCTTAAAGGTGGCGAATGTAATACCTATTCACAAGGGAGGAGATCATGATAACCCCTCAAACTTTCGGCCTGCTGCTCTTCTGCCAGTTCTATCAAAAATCATAGAGAAACTACTTAAAAAACGTATGGTATCTTTTCTGGAGGTTCGTGGGATATTGCATTTTTTCGCAATTTGGGTTTCAGAAGGGTAAGGGTATAAATGATGCGGTTTTTGCCTTTCTTGAAGAACTTTATTTGACACTTAATGATGGAGAGACGGCCCTGGCGGTGTTCTGTGATCTATCTAAGGCTTTTGACTGTTTGGAGCTTTTGACTGTGTGGATCATGGAACACTGTTGCGGAAGTTGGAATTCTATGGTTTTAGGGGTAAAAGTTTAATGTGGTTTGCATCATATCTATCAAACAGGGAACAGTCAGTCTCCATTGGAGATGCTTTATCTGAGAGGCAGGGCTTGGGATGTAGCGTCCCGCGGGGGTCGGTCTTGGGACCAATATTATTTCTTTTATATATTAATGATTTAGCTAATCTTCCAATTTCTGGAAAGCTTACAATTTTTGCGGACGCTGCCACAATACTTTGGAGAGGCGGAAGACAAGAAGATTTTACGAACCTTGTAAATC
The DNA here is from genome assembly GCA_016904865.1 of Pissodes strobi. Lineage (NCBI taxonomy): Eukaryota > Metazoa > Arthropoda > Insecta > Coleoptera > Curculionidae > Pissodes > Pissodes strobi. The sequence goes on along the minus strand of MU183690.1, from coordinate 176,468 downwards.
GAGACTTAATGGTAATAAAAAGTTGGTGTGATTCAAATAAAATATGTTTAAATGTAGCTAAAACAAATGTTATGTCCTTTAAGGGTAATGTTTCTAATATTAACATTGAAAACCATACTTTACTAAATAAGTCAGAAAACAAGTTTTTGGGAATATATTTGGACAATAAGTTGAGGCTCGAGGCTCATGTGAGACATCTTATCTCCAAAGTGTATAAGGGTTGCTATGCCATAAAGGTCATTTGTAGTAAACTGGATCGATATACAGCTAGAGGAGCATATTTTGCTTTGGTAGAGTGGCAACTTCGATTTGGTATATGCTTCTGGGGAACGTGTTCCAAGCAATTATTTGATAGTGTCTTTATTATCCAAAAGAAGGCAATTAGGAGTCTATGCAAGGTTAATGTGAGGGAAGATAAGCAGCTAGCTAAGACATGTAAGCTTTCGAATATCCAAAAATGTATATGGTTTTGTCCAAACTACCTCGTGGCATTGTATATTTCCTCAGCTATTTTTATAAATGTTAATTATTTTTTATGAATATAAGTACAGCATAACCATTTTTCATACAAGCCTATCTCGGTTACGAATTTTCGAATAAATAAATGTTGGTAATGTTTTTGGTATTTTGTTTTCAATTTCCTAAGGCTCTGAATCATCTAACTAAACTTCAAAAAGAATAATACCAATGTAACATAGCATCAGCTGAGCATTTTAATACTCCACCTACTCCATCAGGAGCTCCCTTGACGTGACCTTTCTCGCTATAATGCCACGGCATCTACATTTAACTCCTGCGTAATAAAGTTTATCATCAAGTGGAACATGTCTCTCTTCCCATACTGCGTTGAACACTTGCTTGCAGAAATTCTTATTTTAAAACTTCCTCACAACAAATAGTTTTACAAAGATACTTTTTCTGGTGAAGTCTCATTTATTATATTTGCGATATTTAATCTTCTAACTTGCATCCACATATTAGTGTGAATTAAACATCTCGTTCTTCCTTTTTGGGCTGTATAATCCATAAAGGGCCTAATTGGCAGAAGGTGGTGAGCTACTCAGAAAAATATTTTCTTTCATTAATCTTCTGTGTAAATTCTTGAGTGTGTCACTTAGTATCTGTTTCTGTCTCTTAACAAGTTTTTTTTGTATCATAATCGTTTTTGTCAGGATGGCGCCTACTGCACTAATTTCTTTCTAAAAACTAGACTGTTTATGGCCTGATGGATTCCTGTTTTATTAATCTGGATCTAAATTTATTTTTTTTTCTGCAATGCAGACTGATGTGGTTTTCTTTAAATAACTTTGTGTTTGTACTTATTGATAACATTTCCGGAAATTCATTACCAAAATGTTCTTTTTTGTGCAAGTTCTGATAGAACATGATAATTTTCTGTTAGCTGTTTCTTCATAAATTTGGAAAATAATAGTTATTTTCTTAACAGAAGGAGAGAAACGGTTTGTCCCTCATTTAGTGCTTCCACTTTTCTTCCAGGCAAATCTATCTTTTTAAAGAGCATATTTTTCCTCTTCTTATTCGCATTATGTAATTTTCTTTCTCTCTATTCTCTTGACACACTTATGTCACTATTTGGAACTTTTCTGTTTTCTTCTTCATAGTTTGCCATCACTTTTTCTTCCATCATCTCTTGCTTGAAGTTGCAACACGTTTATCTGATTGGAGTTAAGAAGGAAAGTAAAGATTTTTATTATTATTATTATTTTTTTTTAATTAGAAAGGAACCCAGCCCCGGAGAGATGTATTGCAAGCCCGACCCTTGTGGTGGGGTCGTTTGAGCGCCACCCGTTCTCGCCAACTAAACGGAAATAGCTCGGCGCGTGTTGTGCAGGGTGACCAGGCTCAAACAAAAAAAAATCAACAGATGCTTAATTTCAAACTATCCAGAAAACTAGAAAACACAGGCACGCTTAATAAATTAAATCTTACTTAGCCGGACCTAATAAAGGAAACACCATCTAAAATTTGATGAACAGTAAATTTGCTAAGTTCTTTTTTTGAAAACACATTCACAGTCTATCTGGAGGGAAAAAAAGTTAATGGAAATATAGGTAATTTAAAACAAAAGAATGTTAAATGGCTGTTAAAATGATTGTTAAAATAAACAGAGTACAATATGAAGATTGTACAGAGACCAATTCGGTTAGAAATATTTGGTTCTGTATGCCTTATCACTAAATGCACTAAATACTACCTATCCAAGTGATCACTTGACATTAACTAAGCTAATTACAACTAGGTATGCGTGCGCTAATAACTGCACTGATTTTGAGTATAGCAATGATAATATGCCGCAATGATCGAACACGATGAATAGATAAAAAAAACTGGATAGGTTAATAAAGGAACCAAACTAGAGTAAAACTATTGGAAGTATGGCGGTCGCTTGATTCATATGATAAAGGGATAAAATTCAGAGCGGTTATATCACTCGACTAATGAATGAAAAGAATGAACTTATCCAGCCAGCGCTTGACTTTTATTAAAATAAGAAAACAATTCAAAGCAATCAGATTAACTGGTCCGATAAACCAGTGAATAAATGTAAATTAAATTAATTAAAATCAATGAGCTACCTCAGAACTCAGCGTTCAATGTTTGATTTATATAAATAAAAGAAAACGATATAATGCACCAGTACGATACCCAAATCCAGTCGTCGAACTCTGGTGGAGGCGCCGGCACTTATAGATACCCAGAAATGGGCTCTCGATGGCCTCCAGTGAGGGAAACAAAAGGTTGTAGCCATTCGCTAAGGGTTCTGGCCCTCCGTAAAGCGTTGTAGTCCTTCGGAAAGAATGGACTTCTGGCCCTCCAGAAAGAGGTTGTGGCCTTTCAATGAAGCTTCTTGCCCTCCAGAAAAAGTTGTGGCCCTTCAATGAAACTTCTGGCCCTCCAGAAAAACCCTGAAATAATCCAGTACGCATTAAACGAAGCCCCCTTACTTTAATGAAAATCATAGCCCCCCCCCCTCTTGCATAAATACATCTTCTTTATAAAACAGATTTCCCTAGACAACAAAAAAAACCCATGGACTTGCAATGCCCATCAGCAAATAAAGGAGATACTACGGTTCGGACAACTTGAATATACAATGATAGGTATGAATCACTCCCAAAAGAATATATATAAACCCCACCATAGGATCCAAATTAAAGTTACAGTGATTATAAACATCCCCATATGATCCAAACTAAAGTTACATTAAAATAAAAATTCGGTTAGATAAAATGGAGTAGATAAGATAACCTATGGGAAAAGCAAATGGCGTTATATGCACACAAAAAAGATAACACAGATAAGCAATAAAATCATTAATTTAGGCAAAACGGTAGCGATATTTACCTCAATCTTGAACTTGAGGGTCAACTATGAGAGATTCGACGGCCTCGGTCTTATATGACGAACGTGGAAGCCGCTATAAATAATGGAAACAAAAAAACGTTAGCATCATGGCATTCACGCTCTTCACAGGCCATAGAAAAAGAAATCCAGAGAAAATGCTTACCTAATACAGCATGTAGAACTCGAAAAATCGGTCGTGTTAAAACACAAACAGAAACAACACAATAAATCCCCTAGCAAAAGGATTGTATTATATCACATTACTAAATGTGAAGTACAGTTAGAAGTACTGGCTGGCAAACGTTTGCCTTACGAGCAAACTAGAAAAAGGACTCTCCAACGTTTTGCCTTCGAGATTAAATGCTGCGTCACAAGTAGTGATGGGCGAAAACATGCCGAGTGATTCGATACAAGGAATAATTCTAAGATAATAAGCGACCGAGCTCTCGCTCGTTATAAGGATAACATGACGGCGGAGGCCACGAATAGTGAGCTAAAATTACATTCTTCCAGAAATGCTAGGAAATACTCTTACAGGAATGATAAACCTTCAAAAATCTAAATTGAGAACGGCAAACACGCGATATATAGCCCATCCCTATTATTTGGCATAAACCTCACAAAAACTAGTCTGCCATACAAAACGAGAAATATATTTAAAGCAGAGGTCCAAAAACGATCTCCGGAATTGGCGCCCGGCCCCTGGCATTCATCAACCTAAGGTTCTCAAAAGGTAAATCAAAGAAGTCATCCATATTTCTCTAAGATACTGACTTTGTTTAAGTAGAATAAAACACAAAAACAAATCTCCAAATCTACAGTATCTTTGTGTCAAAAAATTGTTGATTTATGTTACATGTTTCGCTTTAAGAGCATCATCAGACCTACAATTAAAAATAAACCTCAATATCTAAAATTAAACAGAACACTGGAAAAACTTACCGGGTCACAACCAACACAAACACTTAATGACTAGGCATATTTAAATGGTTTAAAAACTAAAAAGTATATACTTAACAACAATATCGCCAAGGACATCTATCAATAAACGAGCTAATCAGACAAATACACTATAAAATGAAGGGCAAAATGTAAAATAAATATACAGACACCTACGATACGTTAAAATATTAGTTACCATGGACAAATAAAAAGTACCCAAAATTATGGAACATGTATTAGTCTTTTAGATTATTGAATATAAAATAATTACCATATGGTTGTTGTTCGTTAACACATAAAACCTCTGGACTTTTTAAGGCTCTACTTATTTCTAGAGTTTCCAACAAATCTAACTTTTTCCCCTTCTCGCAATTATGTAAAAGTCTGATGCTGTTATCTGGAGGGAAAGAATGTTTTTCTGATAGCAAATGGTTAGCAAAAGCAGACTTTGTGTTTGTGATGTCAGTATCGCAATGTTTAACAACCTGATATTTGTGTTCTTTTATTCTCTGGCTAACCTTGCGACCAGATTGACCTACATATACTGCTGGACAATCTGGGCATTTAATTTCATAAACTCCAGAAAAGAGCAACGGACTTAATTTATCTTTAATTCTCACAAGTTGGTGTTTTAATGTACTTGTGGTTTTAAATGAACAAATAATATTAAAATATTAAATGGAGCAAAAATTCTGACCAGTTGCGATGAAATATTGCCAAAGTATGAAACAGATCTATTAAGGTAATTAAAATATTCAAACTGAAATTAAAGTATGGTTCAATAAGTCAAATGCAACGTATTTGCAGGCTAACAGAATTCTTTAAAAATATAAAACGGTTGGCTGGCGGTTCCCGATAATGCAATATAAAACAAACCAAGCTATTCTAATAATATGGTGCATTGCTCATCCACTAAAATAATTTTTTTTGTTCCACATGCGGCAAATAAATGAAATTTTAAAATTGGCAAAATCGAACTGTTACAAAGTCTTTCGTCATATGGATCAGCCATAAATTCTTCAGGGGTTCGCGTGTGGTGGTAAGTTTTCTTGTAATCTAATTGCGAGTTATCTTATTATTTTCTTTTTAATACAGTGCAGTCTACTTCTATTTCGCCAATCGTTTCTTTGATTTCGTTTTTCTCTGTATGTCATCTTTTCAATTCTTTTAATGTTCATCGCTTCCTCTCTGGTAATATCGCTCTCGTTCTTTACGCTTATGTTCGTCATAAGTCACTGTAACGGTATAAACTGTGACGCAGCCTTCTTTTCTATTATTCGTGATTATTTTTACTTCCATTGCTTTTTCCTTTTCAACGAGCCACCATAAGAAATAATGATATTTAGGATTGCAATTTCGTAAACTTTTACGACTTTTGAGGCAAAGTTTATCTCCGTGAACTCCTAGCTTCACGGATTAGCGAATTACGGAAGTGGGGAATTTCAGTATTGTTATTTAATAGTATTCTGTCAAAATGCCTTAAGTTAATAATTTTTTAAGCAAGTTAAGTAGGAATAAAATGTCACGTATTAGCACAAACATTACGTATTCTTTTTTACTTACTTACCAACAAATTACAAGTCACTAAATAATTAATTATAAATTATAAATAATTTTTGTCTTTTAAAGGGTGAACCCAAAATCAACTATTTGATTTGCAATTTTCACATAATCTTTTAAACGTGTACATAAGATTTTATTCTTTCATAAAAACCAACCATATAAGACCTTGTAAACTTCTAGAAATTCCGTTCCACCATATTTATCTGGTATACGAAAAAACTAATTGTAACGATTTTTGCATTTTCCTCGGTTTTGGACATATATAAGGTGTTTAAAAAAAATAAAACATTTTGGTATAGGATTTTTCTGCGCGAACCCTATAGATGTCAAGCTATTTTTTCTCATATAATTTATAATCAAGGAAATATACAAAACGCGTCAGAAGTTGAGTACTAGCAATAGGTCCGATATGAAACCTACTAAGGTTCAATAATTTATATATTGATATTAATAATCCTTATGGTATATAAAATGCAAGAACATTACGTCCAGCTGTTGCGCGTAAAACCCTTTTGAATGTGTTAATGAGATATAATGAATAAGATGATACCTACCCTTAAGGACGCGGCCAGCGCAACATGTGTGCTCCGACTTGCTCGTCGTCGCGGCGTGGGAGTGGGTCAATTACTTACTCTTGACCAGGGCGCCACCAGTTTGACCTATCCAAATCCGCAGACTCAAACAGGAAGATCCTCGGTCTTAAGAATCCATAAGGGTGATCCAAAATTTACGATTATTCGCTACACAAGGGCGATTTAAAGTCTAGACGACTACTAATTACAGTTGGTTGAGTTATTTCAGAGCAAATAAAAGACAGTTACGTTAGTGCAGGTTTAAATTTATTGCTGTTGTCATATAATTGAAGTGAATTAGATAAGAATGATCGAACAATTATTACCTAGGCTTTAGCTATAATGGAAGTATCAATCAAACACCAAATGATTACGGAATATCAAACCAGGTTCAACAATTAATCAATAATCACAGTCAACCGTCTAATAGTAGCTACTAAACTTTGGGCGCGTTTACCATGGTAGACGACTCGCAGGTGTACATAAATAAACCTTACTGATTTAGATCATTAAATATCGTTATGTAAAATTACTATAATCAGATATTTAGTCAATCAGAACGACATTGTTCATCCTTTAACACAATATACTTAAATCAAATTGTAAGATTAAAGAAATGTAATACATAAAAACATGAGCATTAATAGATCCACACTAGTAAATACAGCAGTTAATTAGAATCGTATTGGTAAGCGGTGCTTATACCCAAACAGTTCCGAAAATAGTTATATCGATACCACGTAGAAAACTTAAACACGCGATATGATACAACGCTGGAAAAAACTCTAAAACACGCAATTTAATATACGCTGAAAATGTCAATAACACGCTGAAAATACACGCGTGAAAATATCAGTAACACGCCACCAACATTATGCCGAAAAGATCACAAATATAACCTAAACTTATCTTCGCCAATATCACCTATGGCCTTCTCAGTGGTAATTGAGGTAATGCCATACCTCTACGGCTGCAGTCGGTAACAATAAAACACAACCAACCGTACTGGCTGACAGCTACTTGGTTAGCTACTCAATCTCTCTTCAAGCAAAGCTCGCTCCAAATAAGAATAGCTTGCTCCATATACATAACTCCAAGCAACAATAGCTCCAGCCAAAAATAGCTCCGTTCAAACAAATAGCTCCCATAAAACTGGCTCCCAGAAAAAAAAAACCTGAAAGAAAACAAGCACTAAGTATGCATTCTCTCACTGTAATATCAGACAGCCTCTTTGAGAACACTCTCAACTCAACGAGTATTTAAAAAATAATAATGATAGTCGCCTTGCCAAAATGCGAAGGTCTTAATATAAGCAATATCATATCACCCTACAGATGAAAGACATCAAATACTAAGAAAAACTGACTAATAATATAACCACTGTCTGCTCTTTCAAGAGTTTAGACCCCCAGGCAAGAACAAAGCTTGTCTATTTATGTCATTAATATTTAACCTAAATTTACTAATCTTATGTACAACTTTACAAGTTCTTATAAGCAAAATTCAAAGTAGAAACAAAATTTATCAAAGATTATATACAGTTTTATACAACATTATACCCTATTATACAATACGGGTGCCCATAAAGACAAATAAATAATCAGCTATGAGTGTTCGACTGCAATATGATACGAGAACGGTATCATGAACTATTATTCAATACGCTTGTTTCCCCAGATTATTACTTCTTGCAAAAATACTGAGTGTAAATAAATCATGCTATGCCTGTTCCAAGCCTAAGTTATCTTTTGTCTGACGATATTGCATGATATACGTGGAAGAATTAATCAATTTTCGAAAGTAATACTCTCTATATAGCAGTATTTCAATTCCCTCTCAGACCCGTTAGAAAACTATAATGAAATAACTTAAACTCTGATAAAATAACTCCCCTGTACAGAAAATAAATGAGTATTTACAAAATGTGAGATATGTATATTTATTTACCTAACTACGTAGGGTTTTTCGATGGTAATGACGAATTGGGGAGCAAACGCTCTCTTCTACAGGCATTCCTCAAAGAAGGAAACGGCGTACTTTGTTCCAGAATCCACTGCACGTGGCAAGCTACTAATCGAAAATCTTGACTTTAGGCAAAAACCAACCCATCCACAGTCAAGCCATAAACTACAGCAACAATGCCACTTTATACCCGAAATAAAGTATAATCCCCGTTTAGGGCGAATTACAAATTCTTAAACATTTATCAGGCGGACGCACTACAGCCTTTGAGGGTTTTCTGAAGAAAGAGAACGAAATCTGGTCAAAAAGAACTACCTAGATCATGAAATTCAATGTTAAAATGCTAACAAAAACTCTGGCCACAGGCTTGCTTTACAATGTCCTGTATCCAACGTAAAAATACACCAACCGATTGTCGCCAAATCTACCAACCTCTTCAATATGCAATGAAACGTCCCTACGGATGTGTGATACTATGTACTGCTGGCAGAACAAAGAAATCCAACGATAAATCCATCATCGACAATGACCAGACAAACAGAAACCAATTCATTCCGAACGGCGGCCATTTACCAATCTGTTCGACGCATAAATCAGGTTTCAATCGGAATCGGACCTAAAAGTACCTTAAGCTAAACCCGTTTTTACCTTGCTGAAAACCATATTTTTAATACTGCAAAGCAGTTCGAGCGACGTTGCCAAGTTAGGGAATATACGCATTTACTAACACATCCTGACTGCGTATTTTTAACGCGAAAGCGAAAAACAGTCGTTTAATATCAAAACTGACGATAGTACATCAATTAATTATGTATTTGCCTGTTGGCCTAAATCGTAACCACGTCAAAATCGCAGGGCAACCGCTACGCGAATTAAACATCTGGCAACGTTCCAAGAATATCCTTTTCATTTATTGCCATTCGTCCATAGGCAACCAACAATTATTTTAAGGTATCTTACCGCATAAATAGGAAATTATTCGCAAGGTAAGTGATTTAATTGAACGTTTCCGTGCACAGCCATATACAACGTTTTCTTGGTAGCGATGTAGAATACGATACGATCTAGTGACTAGCTTGTATAAGTTTATTCCTCTAACAGCTCGAAAAAAACACTGGTCGTTCGAAAATCATGCAAGATTAAGGCTGGAATCACTGACTTTATTTGACTTCTATCTGTTACATATCCGTGCTAATTTATCATGTAACACAGCGACTCTTCATGCCAATTTTAATGATACTTGATCCCTTTTCTAGCACGGTTTTTACTTGTAAATTTTATTAAATTTTTAATGGCTAAATGGAGTTGTGTTTTAACTTGTATGCTTTATTATATCATTTCGTGGCTACAATTAAATTATTATGAGAAAATTATTCAAAATATATCTATACTTTAGCACTTAATATTTATTTTAGGCCCCTCTTTTGGGACGAGATATGTACAAATATTGCTGCTGGCATATTGCATATTGACTGGAATTGCAACTAAGGCTAGCTTTGCAGTACAAATTGTAGCCATGACAGCGAAAAATTCTTCATCATCAAATCCGGAGATCCCAGTAAGTAATATATTGAGATAATAAGAAAAAACGAAAACATTGTCGTAACCTGCTTTTTTATTTGGTGGAGATGGTATTTATTTTTGCGAGCGGTTACAAAAATTGACCTATAGGGAGCTGTGGGTGTAAATTTTGTAGCTCATTACTCGCGATTTGAATTAAATATTCTGTTCTAACAAGTAAGTTTTCCGCTAAGCCATGATAAGAAATATGATTCGTAGCATTTGATAATAATAAATGATTTCTAATTATTAAGAAATTATTTTCGATATCATCTAATTGATTAATTAAGTAACTTAAATCTATATAATGCAAAAACGTATCTCTATTATATACTATTCTAGAGTTTCCTAATTTTATAGGAAGGATAGGGTTATTTAAGTTTGTTACTTGAATGTCAGTCCTATCGTCAGTCCTATGTGAAGTACTAAGAACAGACTCGTCATTTTTCTCGGCATCGTTAACCTGAAAAGATTGTTTCATTTTAATTTTAGGTTTCCTAGCGCTACTCCTATGATATGATGTTTTATTTGTTTTTATTTTGATGCCTGTTTGACCTTTTAAATTTACTTTCTTAAATTTAGGATACATTTTTCCTCGCTGTTTATTTTTTATATAGGCGATTTTTTGCGATTGAAAATCCGGGGTTCGTTTCTTGTTTCATTTCGCTTTTCGATTATGTCCTGTTTAGTTTGCTCGTTGACTTCTTTTATACGCTCATAGAGCTTATTCGATGTTTCTTTATGAGTTTGTACATAGCTTGAAATTATCATATTATCATTAAGATCGAACGGATTTATTGATTTTATATGTCCTGTGATAATTTCGAATGGGGTATATTTCGTAACACTATGTATTGAATTATTATATCCCATAACGGCTCGTTTGATTAATTGTTCCGTATTTAGATTATTATGGTCTTCCTGTAAACAACGATAACTTTCTATAATTGATGAGTGAAATCTCTCAACAGGGGAATTTGAATTTCTATTTTTGGGTGTAGTAAAGTGAAACTCGATTTTGTACATTTTACAAAAATCTTCTAATTCTTTGTTTTCAAATTCGGTACCTTGATCGGCGGTAATTTTTAATGGAAGTCCGTGATGTGTTATAAAATTGAATAGATTTTCTATCACTTCTACTCCGGTAATAGCTTTAAGAGGGTAGGCTTGTCCATATCGAGAAAATGAGTCGATAACGGTGACAAAAGCTTCGCTATTGATTCTGATAGTGTCCACATGAATATGCTCAAATGGTTTTGCAGTTGTTGGAGTGAGGTTAAATTTGATTATTGGTGGATCTCTATCGTACTTATTCTTTTGGCAAGTTTCGTAATTGTTTATATAGTTTTCTATATCTATAGACTTTCTTGGCCAATAGAATATTCGGCTGAGTGCTGCTTGCATTTCATCCATGCCTCTATGACATGTTTTAGTCGTGTGATACATTTCTAACTTTTCTTTCTGATCAGAGAGCTTCTCAATGTCTTCTAGAAATGTAGGACAATGTTCTAATTTATATGCAGAGTTTCGAAATAGGTTTTGTAGAGTCACAGTAAAACTTCGTGCTAATAAATCGTTTTTAAAGAAAATCGCATAAACTCGTTTAGGGTCTATATTTTCTTTTAGTAATTTTACGATATGAGGTGTGAGATTTCTATTAGAGATAGTGACACACATCCTATTATTTTCAAAGACTTTTTCTCTTCATATTTGAATATTTTCTACCTCTCCGTCGTTGATTATTATTTGATTTTGATATTCATTGATCGGTTTTTCGGATATTGGTATTGCAAATATCGGGTTTTCTACTGACGGTATGCACTGTTTCATTGTCAGTGGGTGGTTTAACTGCTGGTAATTGAATCTTTGGTGGTCGAATTTGAATATCGCTTATAATTTTTATTTTTGGCTTATTGATATGCAATATCAAATCAAATCAAATCGAAATATACTTTATAATATGTTATAAAAATATACATTTTGTAGACAAAGCTTTACTACAACTAAAGTAATACAAATACATCAAAAATAAATATAGCAAACTATAAAATTACACACACTAGTATCATAAAATATTCGTCGACAGTAGTTTTCCTAAAACCTATTCTGCAAGTAGGCGCTCCTATGTTACATAGTAGCCTATTAAGACATTTAGCTAAACATATACAAATCTCAAAACTTAAAACTAAAGACATGCCACGGAGGTAAAAATACATATGGTCGAGCAGTAAAACAAAACGCAAGTACACAAACAGTGGGGTCAAGAAACCTCTCCTCACAATACTCCATAAGCCACAATAAGCCCCGGGAACAGGTAAAATCCACAACTCTCCACAAATGGTCACAATGATAAAAAAAAATTTACATGAAAACACAATTAAAACTACAAAGCATTTGCCGAGAACGCACGGACATCACTGAGAGCAGCTGTAAAATTCTCCAATTGAGTAGTAGGCTCTCTCAACAAGTAAATTTTTCACCTTTGTTCTAAACTTCCTTGTGTCAGTAATTTGCCTCAATTTGGCTGGGAGGTGGTTAAATAGCTTTTTTCCATTAAATATCAATGAGTTCTTCGTAAGGGATGAAGTAGGTATCGGAAGAGGGATTACATACGGCCGGCCTACGCAAATCATCATTGATTAGGCTTTTATATTTCCGGTGTATTAGATATACTGTCTCCAGAATAAATATACTCGGAAGTGTCAAAAAATTTTGTGAGATAAAGAGCGGCATGCAAGAGTCTCTGTTATTTGCTCTGCACAAAACACGTAGAGCTCGCTTCTGTAAGACAAAGACTGAGTTAAATAATTGGTCAGAACAAGAACCCCAAAAGCATATACCATATCGTAAATGGGATTCTATGAGTGCAAAATATACATTTCTTACAATGGCAACATCCAATTCAGACACTATAACCCTCAACGCGAAACATCCCCTAGACAATTTAATATTCAGATTATATACATGTTGATCGAATTTCAGTCTTTCATCAATATAAATCCCCAAAAACTTGTTCACCTGTGCTCCAGTCATCAGAGCAGAATCGAGGTAGACATCGCGGACATTGGATCTAAACATCATCAGGTGTTTCTTCGATACATTCAGCGCCAGATAGTTTGCATCACATCATTTCTTGATTTCAGACAGATCCCCACTCACAATTCTTCCCAAGCAAGCAGGATCCCTCCCGCTCCAAAGCACCATGATATCGTCTGCAAACATTGTAAATTTACCCGAGATGTTCAGGTCCGAAAGATCATTTATGTACACTAAGAATAAGAGGGAACCCAAGACAGAGCACTGTGGGACCCCTGATCCGACATTCAAGAGCCTCGACCCCTTGTTGCCCACAATGACAGATTAGACACGGTTTGATAAATAGGAAGTAACCCATGACAAAGCCACACCTCTGATACCATAAAATTCCAATTTGCTCAGCAATATTCTGTGATCCACGCAATCAAATGCCTTGGACAGATCACAGAATACCGCCGCAGCACCGTCATTGTCATTCAGATGCAGGTAAAGACTCTCCAACAGTAAAAACATGGCATCGCTGGTGTTCCTTGATGCGAGAAACCCGAATTGAGCCTCACTTAACACTCCCATAGCATACAAGTATCGAACAAGCCTCACCTTAACAAGCCTCTCAACTATCTTGGCTAAAGTCGGAATTAACGATATCGGCCTAAAACTAGAGGGATCATCAGGATCTCCGCCCTTAAAAATTGGAACAACATTAGCTCTTTTAAGGCAATGGGGGAAAAAGCCCGTTGTAAAGGATGCATTAATGGCTCTTAGGGAGCTCAATCAACACATTGAGCGACACGCCATCCCAGCCAGATGTAGTCGCATTTTTCATATCCGCGAATATGTCCCTCACCTCGTCAACATCAGTGGGTCGAAAAAAGAATGATTCCTGTAGGGATACATGTCGCAGGTAACTCAACGCATCTCTATTGGTGTTAATCCCATTACCCAGCCGATATGCGATCGTACAATAAAAAGTGTTTAGCTGGTCACACGACAAGCTAGATCGACAGAAGACTCCATTCCGTCCCCTCAACTCATTAACAATCTTCCAGCTTTCCTTCTGTTTATTTTTTGAATTTATAATACGCCGAGAAAAGTAGTTAAGCTTTGCTCTAGCTATTGTTTCTCTATATATACCCTTATACCTACGGTAATATCTCATAAAGCCACCATCAGACAAGCAGTATTTACGCATTTTATGCAAGAAACGCATGTTCCTTGCAGACACTTTTAAACCTTTAGTGATCCATGATTTTCGCTTCCTTTTTTTAATTAGTCTGAGGGAAAAGCCATATAAAAAATACTAATCACTCTCTAGGGGAGATCTCCATGGCACAGTATATCATCCCAATTTTCAACCGCACACAGTTGAGAGAACCTACTATAGTTACGCCGTGTAAACAGCCTACCACGCCTTTTTGCGGCTTCAAGATTACCACAAGAAACATTCACACTACATAGCACAGCCTCGTGATCGGACAATCCCGCACCCAGAACAGAACACGTAACATCGTCGGACCCTATATTAGTACACAAATAGTCAATAATGGTAGCAGTAAAATTGGTTATACGCGTTGGTTCCCCCACATGCATGGTCATATTAAATGATTCCAACAGATTCGAGATCAAGAAGAAGTCAACGTGATTTTTATTCATAAAATTTATATTAAAGTCTCCCGCCAAAACGACACGTGCATGCAAGGGAAAGCCAGAAATAAGCGTTTCCAACCTAGAAATAAATATACCGACCTCAGCAGTTGGAGGTCGATATAAACAAATAACATATAAATTTAAATAGTTTAAAAAAATTTAATGGAATCAAAAGTTCTTCTACTGTTTGATTGTCTAAATTAGGTAAATCTTCTTTACTTCGATGTAACAGAAATTCTTCTATGATTTCGTCTGAGTCGCCTAAATTGTTAAAGCTGATTCTGTCTCTATGGCGTTGATATCTACAGGGTGTCTTGAAAGTGCGTCTGCTGCTTGTTTTGTTTTTCCTTTCTTGTACTTTACTTTATAGTCGAATTCTTCTAGTTTTATTCTCCAGCGCATTAGTCTTGAGTTTGATTCTTTTAATGACATCAACCATTGTAGCGGTTTGTGATCGGTATATATTACAAATTTTTGTCCAAATAAGTATGGTCTAAAATGTTTACAACTCCATACAATAGCTAAAAGTTCTTTTTCTATTGTTGAGTAATTTATTTCTGCTAGGTTCGAGATGCATAGCAAATTGGGTGGTTTTCTTGTGAAAGTATTCCTGATATAGTAAAATTTGAAGCAACAGTGGTCAGCTCAAATGGTTTAGAAAAATCAGGGTATGCTAAAACTGGTTCTGATGATAACGTATTTTTACAAGTGTTAAAGCAATCAACAAATTCTTTTGTATGTCCTACTTTGCTATCTTTTTTGAGACACTGTGTCAATGGTTTGGTTAATTTCGCAATTTTTTTTATAAGTTTCCGATAATAACCGAGTAAACCAAGAAATGCTCTGATTTCACGCTGTGTTTTTGGAATGGGATATTTTTGTATTGCAGAAATTTTCTTTTTATTCGGTTTTTATTCCGTTGGGTGTTACAACGTGTCCTAAAAATTCTGCTTCTTTACACAAAAATTCACACTTGTCTATCTGGATTTTTAAATTTGCTTCTCTTAATTTTTCAAATATTTACTATTTTCAGATTTTGGATATGTTCTGTTAAGCCTGTGCTTATTACGATTACGTCGTCCATAAACACCAGACAAATTTTATTTTGTACGTCCTTAAAAATTTCATCCATTACTCGTTGAAAAGTGGATAGAGCAATTTTTAATCCGAATGGCATCCTTAAAAACTCATAGTGTCCATTTTCTACGCTAAATGCGGTCTTTTAGATTGAGTTTTCATGCATTTCCATTTGATGAAATCCACTAGCTAAATCTAGTGTAGAGAAATACTGGGCTATATTTGGGATTGGATATCGATCTGAAATTGTTTTTTCGTTAATTTTCCGAAAATCTACAACAATTCTCCACTTCTGCTTTTTAGAAGCATCAACCTTTTTTGGAACAATTCAGATGGGTGATGACCAAGGACTACTGGATGGTCTTATTATTCCTTTTTCGAGCATTTCATTTATTTGCCGTCTTACTTCTTCTTTATGAACAAACGGATATCGATATGACTTGGTTTGTACAGGGATATCGTCTGTTGTCCTAATTTCATGTTTAATTTTGGATGTGAAAGACAATTGTAAGGGGAAGGATGGACTAGATAATTCGCTGTACTTCTAATTTAAAACACTCTATTAACGAAATATCAAAATAGGAATCGTAATACAATAAATTCGTGCTTTCGGTCAAGACAGCCGATCCCTCAATACTTTTCTATCTATCTTCTAATATATAAGCTTCCAACGCTTCGTCATGTTTTGGATTCGTCATTCGATGCGTCGCTCGGCAACCTGACTTTACAGTGATTCAGCTTCCTAACTTTGTATAGTGGCACTAACACAATTTTTCATCGTTTTGATAGAATATGTCGGAAAATTCTTTACATAACTTGGAAATCGCTTCCTTTTCTTCCGGGTTCATATGTTGCGTACGAATTAAATTATTTTTGAAAATTTTATTTTCTTGATTGCGTTTTTTATTTTGAGTAAACGTTTCGAAATTAAATAATACAAATTGATTTTGTTCAAACGGTTCGACTTTTAAATTTTACAGTTATATATTTATCATGGGGATTTTGAATTTCTAGAATAGCAAATCCGATATTTGCACGAGAAAGTGCGGGTGGAATTATTAATTTATCTAGCTGTGTTGTTTTTACAATAATATCGCCTTCATAAATATTAACTGGAATATTCTTTAGATTAAATAGATATAAATTCTGTTTCCAAATTTTCTCTATATTTAATTGGAATTTCGATGTCAGATCTAATCAATCTTTGATTAATTAGATCGATATTTAGACTCTTGTTCCTTAAGTCAGTTAGTCCCGTCAAAAAAGTCATGAAAGTCAAAGAGAATAAAATCGACTTCATGATTATTACCATATTTTAGAAAAATTGGAATATCGGCTTGAAATTGGGTATTTTCACCTTCCTATGGCGGTTTTGATAATATTTTGAGAACGATAAATACATTGTGGGAAACATTGTTCAGCCACTTTGGGTCGAAAACTGCCTGTGTCGATTAGTAATTTTATTTTTGTCATACGCTCCCAAAAATAGCTATTTTACGGACTCATTTGAGTCCGTAAAATGCTTCTTTTTGGGCCTAGTAACTAAAAGTCGTCATGGCAACTTTTACGGATTATTCCAAAATTCCTGAATATGTCTAAATGTCAAATTTTGAACGACATGACAAAATTGTCAAATAGTTGCTACGATATCAAATTCTAAGCTAACTTTGTCGTACATTATGATTTCAAAAATTATGGTAAATTTGCAAATTTAGGCGTTCTGAAGAATTGCAAAAAGCGTATATATAAAAATTAAATTTTGGGAGCGTATGACAAAAAATAGTGTTTGTCACACGTACCTAAGTGAAGTGTTTCAGGACTCATCTGCAGCAACGATTCGTCCTGAAAAACTCCATTTTAGGTAGTTGTAACAAAAATAACTATTTCGGATATTCGAGTTGTGTATATGGTAAAGCGTTACTAAAGGAAATATTAATTTCCGTCAGGCTTGTGGTTTTGATGGCCCTAGGTCTAAAAAATTTTCATTATTATCATTTACAGATAAATTGTGAATTTGTTCTATTTGGGCATTATCGTCATAATAGATTTGATTATTGATATTTATAGGATTCCGTTCTTCATATTGAATTTCGTCACAATACGTATCGGAATATGAGTTTAAGAAATTATTTGATTCATCTTCCTCGAATTCATTTGAATAAAGTTCTTCGAACACGTATTTTAGGTTATGATATGGTTGAACTTGCCTTTGATATTGATTAATTGGCCTAGAAAAGGTATGATTTTGGGGATTTATTTTAATGAATCCATTTGTATTTCTAGATACAATTGACAAAGGAGTTGGTTTTGGAAGTTGATTTGGTGGAGTTTCATTTGGCTTGAATACATTGCGAGGTGGTCCAAATACTTCTCAATTGGTTGGATAACGTTTGATCGGCATTTCTTTCGGTTGAATATTTATAGGTTGTGAGGGCCACGAAGGTCTTAAAGACATATTAGATTGATTTTGGTTACTAAAATTTGGGTTCGCACGATTAAAATTTGATTGTAAATTTGCGTTTGTCTGCGACTGAAAATATTGGGGATTTGGATGATTAAATGGTCTGTTAATTGAGTTATTTATTTTATTAGGTTTTCGTGTTCGTCCTAAGTTTCCATATAATCGTTTATAATTTTCAAATTCGGCTGCATAACCCATAGCATCTTCCAGAGAGTCTGGTTTTCTAATATGCATGTTATTTTTCAGAATTCCTGAACAACCTGCTATAAAAGTGTTAAGCGCTATTTTGTCGTATAGATTTATGTGACAAAGTTTTTGGTTTTGGTCAAGAGTATTATCATTGCTAATACGTTGTATTACACTACTTCTTAATAATTGCAACCTACTACCAACACTTAATAAATGTTCTCTCTTGGAGGATCTCGTTCGCGTTAATTCTTGTACTGAACAATCTAAATCTCTCCTACCAGCAAAACATTGTATTAAAGCTAATTTTAAATCATTCCAATTTGTCAGCTCGGATCTATATCCTACTAAAATTTCGGCTTTTCCAATTAGTTTTTCCTGAAAACAGTCAAAAATATGCTGATTCGATTTATCATCGTTTAATACGGCATAGAGCATTTTAAAATTAATTTGTTTAGAGTGTGGCTATCGCCATCATAGGGCTTAAAATTATCCAATTTGGACTTAAAAAGATTCCAATTCATATTATTTCTAACTTGATTGTCTTCGTTTCCGTTAGGCATGCTGCCAATTATATCTGTGCTTGCAGTACTAGATATAATTTCGTCTATAATTGCTGTACCTGCGGTACTATTAATACTTGATTCCACTGTTGTACTTGCAGTACTGTTTTTCTTGAAACTTAACGAATTTAGTTTCTCTACGAGATCGTCTAATTCGTTCATAAAATTATTATATTTTTTTATTTAATAATAATTTTTTTTTCGTTTATTTCGATTGAAATAAAAATAAAATTCTTTGATTGATTAATTCACTAACCTAATTGTCTTCAATAGACTGCGAAAATTTGTCTCCAATAGACTGAAATTAAAATTAAATTGCTTATCTATACCTACAGAGGGTCAAAAGGAAACGAAAAGAATGGCAGTTACAGTTTGCTGTAGTCTCCGCTTCCTTCCCGATTCTCTCGCTGGTTTGTCTGGTCTGCTGTAGCTTCGTCCCTTTGATTGCACTGAAGGGCTGGAAAACCCAAGTAGTGGATCTGGCCTGAAGATTCTGGTCGTTTGATAATGAACACTACCGCACAATCCTACCGACTGCGGCACTGAAGTATTTAACTTTCAAAAATCTCTTTTTAAAAATTATTTATTAGGAGCTAACTACAATTAGACTTCACTTGACAATAGCTAAATAGAGAATGACCATACATAAAATTTATCCTAGGAGGTAAATTACATTATATTGCTTAAATCTAGTTCCCATCGGTGCATCTGCTAAGTGGACAGTCACACGGGTTCGGTTACATGCTGAATGGCCGATTCCCACAGGTTGTGGTGACTTGTAATAAACAATTACCAGAAACAACTTAAATAACGAACTAAGTCACGAAAAAACGACAAATATTTCATTTAATTGACGCCAGAAGATAAAGTTTCGCTATGTCATTTGCCGTTTTATTAGCCTCGGCTGACAATATTTACGGATAGTATTATAATGCTCGCTATTTCGATTCTTATTAAATAAATAATGATAATCTATATATATATCGACATCTAAGAGGATATGACGCTACGAATTTCTCACACGGCAGGGCAAAATTGAATACCGTCCAAGATAAATTGCGATTATAAATTTAAAAATAAGTAACAGCTGATGAGATGTCTATGGTTTTCTACAAATATCTTAGGAAATATAAAACTAAATACCGATATACTCAAATTGAAATATACCCGCAATTGAGTATTTTTTTATAATAAAAATTTATTTTAGACTTACGACTGGAACAACACAAGTGTCATTCTCTCATCATTTTTCTGGACTTACGCGATCTCAAATATTTTTGCGGCCCCTTTAGAGAAGAAATATGGTCCAAAATGGTTCTTGCTGGGAGCTCTTTTTACCAACTGTGTTGCGTTCATGATGATACCGACATTTGCACAGAAATTTGGATCCATTGGAGTCCTTGTTTGTAGATTATGTCAAGGTATGCTGTGTAAAGATCTTATTTAAAAATATTTTTGATTTGATAAAACTCATGTAAAAAACATAATGTTTCGAAAACCCGTTGTATATAGTCTGGATTTTCTAACAGAACTTAAAAAATCCTTACAAATAAAAGATCGTTGGTAGCATTAATCTTATTACACTTAATAAACTAAATAAGGTACTAATTATTAATTAAAGCACAGAGGTACTGACGGTCTTTTTTGTGTCAATTTAGAAGTGTTAGTTTAAATAGTCTTAGCTTACCAAGGCTGCGACAAATCTGATGAAATTCTGCAACCACCTCTATTTTTGATACTGAACCGGCGAACGACACGAAATTCTCGCTGGTTCTACTATAGATACTTGTCGTCGTGTATAAATGAAAGATGTTTAGCAAAAAAAAAACAGATCCATTAAACAGAATAAAAGAACAGATCTACATCATTAACTATTTAACCTAATTAAGAAAAATGACATTTTTAACATGGTTCCAATGCTGTTAGAAGATATTCGTATAATGAATGTTTTATTCATAAATGCATACAATCAA
Organism: Pissodes strobi; assembly: GCA_016904865.1. Taxonomy (NCBI): domain Eukaryota; kingdom Metazoa; phylum Arthropoda; class Insecta; order Coleoptera; family Curculionidae; genus Pissodes; species Pissodes strobi. Next base: position 155,560 of record MU183690.1, on the reverse strand, counting down.
GGGACAATAAAGACTCCGAGATGAATGCAATAATAACAAAATACCACTGTCAAAAAAGAACAGACTTAGAATTCTTCTGATTTTGAAGGAAAGGAAAAGGATGCATATGATTACCTACATTTAGAAGAGTAGTGCGATTCAAAGTGTTATTAGGGGAGAACAGTAAAAAGTTGATAAAACCCTAAAACCACAAAACCAGAAGTATATGAAGAAAGGTTTGAAAGACAAAAAATTAAAATTCGATATAGAATCTTTAATATGCATTTAATTATTTCTGTTTGAGTGGCTGGCGTTAAAGTGACATCCATCACTTGATGCCAAACAAATATCATGGATAAACTCTTTCTATCGGATTTATAGAAAGCAATTTGACGGTCCTTCACACAGATGCAACCGGGGAAGACATTAAAAATGCCGAAGCAGAATACAACGCTTATTAAATTTGAGATCTGAGAAAACTCATAATTGTGTGGAAATATAATAGTTGATAGAAGTTTGGGTGAGATCAGGTTAGACTACGTAAGTTTAGTTTACCAAAATATAGCAAATAAATGCATATTTCTTCAAGTTTCGTTCTTTTTTATAATTTATAACGTTATAAGTGTGGTTGTAAAAAGCAGAAGACCATTTGCATTCGATTCGTCTCACATTCCTCGATCTAACGATATAAAACACGACTAATCTGTCATGAGAAACTAAAAGTCACCTTCACCCACTCTTAACACAATCTAATTTAAAAAATGACTTTTAGCAGATTACGTAACCTCAGTTACCAAAATATACCACATAATTGCATATTAGGGTAAACACACCAGTGATTGGCCACTCACCTTATTCAGAAGGTGTTCACGAGTGTTACAACTATTGAGAGTATACACATTTATCGCAAAATTGCTTCAGGCAACAAACATAGTTTATATTATGATGGCCGCCCTTGGTTTTGAATCATTTATAAATACAGTAACTAGACCATCTGCTGAGACCTGCCTGGACCATATTATATTTGTGAATCAAAATTTGAAATCAAGTAAATTTAAACAACTATTGGTTCAGTTTGATTGGCCTGTGGTAATGAGGGAAAAGAATCCCGATATTGCCTCTCATATCTTTCTTGACACTTACGAAGAGTTATTAAATGAGTCAACAACAACTTTTACGGTTAAAGCAAAACATGAAAAGATTAAAAAATGGATTAGTTATGATGTTATAACATCTATTAAGGTTACGGATAAAATGAAAAAAAAAATTATTAAGTAATTATAGTGCGGAGGCAGGAAGAGAATACAAACAATATCGTAACCCGCTAAATAAACTAATTCACAAACAAAAGAATGAATACTACAAAAATCAATTTGAAAATAACAAAAATGATATTAAAAAACTTTACAATGTTGTTAAAGACGCCACTTATGAAGAAAATAGTAACTCAAGTAATTTTATTAACATAAAAAATCATCTAAACGAGAAATTTAATAATTTACCTCAAATGGCTAACGTCTACAATGAATATTTTATTAATGTTGGCTTTGAGATGGAAAAGGTTAATTAAACACATATCAACATTAAAAAACACTAGTTCACCGGGCTATGATGGTATTCAGGTAGAAACTATAAAACAGACCCATGTAGAAATAATGGAACCTTTGTTGTACTTATTCAATGTAATGTTGGAAACAGGAGTGGTGCCAACTGGTTTTAAGATGTCAGTGGTAATAGTCTAAGTGCCCAGCGACATAAAGTTGCATTTATGAATACTGTCTTGGAAATTTTTGTATGGCTTAATTGCGGCTAGTCTACCACCTTTTCCCTTTATGAAAACTTTCGTAGTGGGGGCGCGGGCGTTTGCTTTCCAGTTCTTCCGAAAGCCGACCATTTCGCGTAGTGCAAAAAATTTATGGATACTGTTTTTATTTTTAATGTAATCGCGAGGCAAGTTTATGAAACGCGCGAAAAAAAAAGTGTCCGACAAAAATTTTGGGGCGTTAAGGGTGTCCGACAATTCAAACATATCCAATTCATTAGTTAAAAAAATTTATGAATAACGAGCTGATTTTTTCAGGATTACTTAATAAAAATATGTAGAAAATAAATATCCAATTGTCCGACCAATTACATTTTCCGACACGAGAAAATCATCGGTTTCACGAAGCCAAAAAATTTACGAATAACTGTCGGACAAAAAAGAATCATGTATATAAAACAAGTACTCGACATGTGGTATAACTGTCCGACAAATATGTCGGGACCTATGTGCAGTCCGACAAAAAAACATCAATTTTAAACAGCATTATTTTTCAAGTATTCATTAATTGTGATAAAGTTTTATACGCTACTGTAAATGTATTGTGAAATGCGTAAATAGTTAATAATATGTATTGAAACCTTGATTGAAACTTACCGACCCCCAGTATATGTATTACCTTCTGAAAGTCGGCAGTCAGACACGTGATCGTACAATTTTTTACAAACCTATTTCGACCCATCCATTGGGTTGTGTATTTAGTACCTCCCAAATTCTTTTAGAGTTTGGAGCCGCAATAATTCTTTTGTATTTTCCTTCTTGGGAACTCTTGTTTCCCCCTTTTTTTCTTCCTTATCTTAGCAATTAATACACCAAGAACATTTAATACATTAATTAAATAAACGGAACCAGTGAGCACATGTTAACCCATCAGATAACCCTGACGTCCTACTAATAGAACGGCATCTTTAAAAATATCTGCGCACGCCAATGGTGAGAAATTTGGCTCGTCATCTATAAGTGAGTTTTGGGACAACCTTATTTGACAGTTCCGCGCCGTATGCTTGCGCAGCGCTGCATTATAAAAGTGAATAAAAATGGCCGAATATAACATCATGTTTGCTAGGTAAGTATATTACTCAAGAAACATTCAATAACTTATTAGTATTAGCTTTATTTTCATGTATATATACCAAAATAACAATATGCTAGTCGTTGGCAGCGAGCCGCCCTTTATTGCCGTCCTTTATATAGACCGTTAGGAATAAGAGCTAATTTACTAAATAAAAATTTGATTACTTATATTATTTTGTAAGTAATGGGTAAAGTAAAATCTAAAATTACCTCTATTTTCAATTTTTTGTGGTGTTTCAATGCATGAAGTATTATCAATGCTCGAGAAAGACGATTTTCCGCATCATCCTTCAGCTGACATTGTCATGTTACCGCCCGACGACGACTGTGAGACCGACGAGGATTCAAGCCAGGAAGATACGATGTGCCCTGATAATTTACCCTCTGCTCAGCTTAGGGCTCCAGTAGAAATACGGGTACCTCTCTAAGATTCGGATTCGGAAGATGACAACATTCCTCTGGCTCAACTTATTCCAAAAAAGTCAAAATCCGCTCCAAAATTTGCCAAAGTTTATAATTGGACTAAAAGTCATATGCCGTATATTATGAGCCATGTAACTTTGATTCAGGTCAACAATTTGACTGAGAAGACGCAAATGACAGTTCACCGGTCTCCTTGTTTTTTAATTTCTTTGATGAAAACGTTTTTGACTTACTCATTGAGGAAACAAATCATTATGCGGCAAAAAAAAATAAAAATAACAAACCAGTTACTGTCCGAGAAAAGTTTCGTTGGTATTTTAATTTAAGCGGTTATGTACCATATCCGAGACGTAAAATGTTTTGGGAACCGGATAAAGATGGAAAAAAAACATTCTTGTTTCAGAGGCGCTTTCCAGAGATAGGTTTGATCACATAATGCAGATAACGACAATTTGATTACTAGTGATATATTTGCTAAAGTTCGTCTTTTGTTTTGTTTACTCTATTGAGTCAAAATTTTCTTAAATATGCATCTAAAGTTGAGACCCATAGTGTTGATGAGGGCATGGTACCCTATTTTGGGTGCCATGGCTGCAAACAATTTATACGGGGTAAACCCATACGCTGGGGCTACAAGCTTTGGGTAGGTTGCTCAACAAGTGGTTATATCAATTGGTTTGAACCATATTAAGGCGCTTCTACGCACATTTCACCAGAGTATAAGGAAGTTGGATCAGGTACTGGTGTTCTGCTCTGTTACTTAGATCAACTTTTCACACGTTGCGTTGGCCTGAAAATAGCTCATATTTTTTTTTCGATAATTTTTTTTCCAACTTGCCACATCAGTATATTTGTGGTTGTGAAACTGTCTTGATTTTAAAAATAATTTAGAAGAACAAAATATTTCTGACGTAAATGTTTTCACTTCTTCTGTTTTTTGCTTAAAATTTGATGTACCTTTTAATAAATTACACAAAAAACAATTAATTTTTTAAAACTTTCAAACTACTGCAGGAATTAGAGAAAACGTGGCACATAAAATGATGTCGCCATACTTGAGCATGGCCTATCGCGACTTGTACGAAAAGGTACATACGATCAGCGGATTCATGGCAACGCAGCGGGCCGCGGGTATCGCGAATTTTTCTAGGAATGTTCGATTGTTTCGTTGCCACTTATTATATTTACATATTCCTTTTTTGTTTACAAAATTAGCCGATTATTTGAAAATGGGTGTATATAACATACACACTCCAAGCATTAGTACAACGACTAAATTCAAAAAACATTTTGCTTCTTTTTTACGCATAAGGTAATGTTTTACTGTCGGACAACTTATTCATTATGTTCTCTAGTTGATTTCAAAGCCAGAAATCGAAAGAAGAAATTGTTATTCGTAACTTTTTTGTCTTCGTGAAACCGATGATTTTCCCGCGTCGGACTGGAAAATCGGAAAATGTAATTTGTCGGACAATTGGATATTTATTTTCTACATATTTTTATTAAGTAATCCTGAAAAAATCAGCTCGTTATTCATAAATTTTTTTAACTAATGAATTGGATATGTTTGAATTGTCGGACACCCTTAACGACCTAAAATTTTTGTCGGACACTTTTTTTTTCGCGCGTTCCATAAACTTGCCTCGCGATTACATTAAAAATAAAAACAGTATCCATAAATTTTTTACACTGCGCGAAATGGTCGGCTTTCGGATGACCTGGAAAGCAAACGCCCCCACTACGAAAGTTTTCATAAAGGGAAAAAGTGGTAGACTAGCAGCAATTAAGCCACACAAAAGTTTCCAAGACAGTATTCATAAATGCAACTTTATGTCGCTGGGCACTTACACTATAACGCCTATCCATAAATCAGGGTCCAAGGCCTCTATTAGAAACTACCGCCCAATAAGTTTAATCAGTAACTTTGCCAAATTATTCGAAAAGTGTCTAAAAGATAGACTAACAAATTTTTTGATACATAATAACATTGTATCACCAAATCAATTCGGTTTTGTTGGGGGGTACAGTACTTCGGATGCTATGTATGGGCTGGTATCAGAGATAATTAATAGTTTGAATAAAGATAAAAAAATCCATTGCGGTATTCTTGGACCTCGCAAAGGCCTTCGATACTGTACCCCACGATAAGTTACTTAATGTACTGTCCAACTACGGAGTCAGGGGAGTGGCTTTTGACTTACTTGAAAGCTATCTGTCCGACAGATACCAAATGGTAAAAATAAATAACACCCTAAGTGAGAAACAAAAAATCAAAATTGGCATTCCACAGGGCACAGTCCTTGGTCCAATATTATTCATAACATACATTAATTCTCTATTGAGGCTAAAAATAGATGGTCTGAGCATCTCTTATGCAGATGATACTGTTCTGGTTTTCGACGGAGAGAGTTGGGAAATAGCAAAGAATAAAGCAATACATGGGCTAAAAATTATAAAGAACTGGCTTCAGTATTATAAACTCTTTAAATTTAACAATCCCATTATATAGCGTTTTCCCTTATCAGGGCAAACCGACCGTTGTTTAACAGTATGAATATCGACGGGTTCTAATAACAGTCTACAAGACCTTGATTGAGCCTATAGTTGGATATGGAATTATAGTTTGGGGAGGGCTTTACAACAACAACTTGTATAAGCTCAACATTATTCAGAAACACATACTAAAAATAATATTAAAAAAGGACAGAATGTACCCGACGAACAAACTATTCACTCCAGAAACTCCCAGTATTAGAACAATTTATATGATGGCATCTTGTTGCTTCATACATGCACATGATAGCCTACAACAGCCAATAAGTGATCAATATGAAATTCGAGCCAGGACAGATGGACGTATGCAGTTGCCTATGTGCAGCAATGATCTAAACTTAAAATTCATTGATTATGTCGGACCAAAAATGTATAATCTATTACCAAATAATACTAGAAATTGTGTAATTAAGGGGCCATTTAAAATGGAATGCAAACAATTTATCCATGATAACTACATAAAATTTGAAGGATTATTTTAGGTCTTGGGGTGCAGCTGGGATTGTGTAATTGTTGCTTGGTAATCAGTTTAATGATTTGCCTGCACTCTTTCGACCATACTGTAGCGAATATTGTTCATGCTTGATCTTAGGCTTGATTTTGGGTATGTATTTATTATGCACATACGGATTTTTCACATCTAGGTGCATATCTTTGATGTAGTTTTTTTTTATCTTACACTAGGGAATAGTGAAATTTTGTTATACCTACATTTTATTTGTAATGATGAAATTGGATGATGGCAGGAGTAAGGAATGAAATCAATCTGTATGAATTGTAGTATAGATTTGGTGTTATTTAGACTTAAACTTTAATGTAGGTATCGATGATTAGACTGAACATAGCTTGTCCAATTAAGTATATATTAGGGTCAAAATTCTATAAACATGTATTTAGCTGCTCTATAATTGTTCAATTGTTCAACATAATTGTACTATGTAATGTCAATATATATAATCTGACAATTATTGATGCATACATTATTGATATATTCTTTAAATAAATCGGCTTTAAAAATTAATTTCTCGTTCCATCACAAATCACCAGTGATTGCCATAAGTGACCCACTTATTGGCCACATTTTTTTTGGTTATTGGCCAGAATTATTTTACAAAATGATAGACTCATTTAGGTAATGAAAGGAGTTAAAAAATAGGAAAAAAGTGCAGCTAAAATGAGAACAAAAAATGTTATAATTAACATTAAACTCTAGATACAGGTACCTATTTTCGCAAGTAATATTGACCAGCAAAATGTTCAGAATTTGACTTATGTAAATTTAATCGTGCTAGAAAGAAATGGTGATAGAACCGACGACTTTATTTTTTAGACGTTAGATTATACGTAGCACAACCCAATTTCTATCTTTTGCTTTTTAAATTCAAACTGAGATTTCCGCTCTGTTGGAAATAGCCACCGCTTGACTTCCTGAACCGCTAGGTCAGTTATTGTGTCCTGGAGGGGGTTTTTGTCCCACTCTTAATTATTTAGAAAATATGGTGTTGAAACTACTTGATTGATTATTTATAACCCCTGCTTAGAATTCCTTATTTTCTTCTAACTTATTCCCATCCGAAATTGAAATTTCTAGCATTCCATCGCCACCCAAAGAACTTTCCTCGCCAATTTTCTTGCTGTTGATTTTAGAGTCGCTAGAGTGATCACAATTATTTACTATATTTAGTACAGCTTCAGGTACACAATTTATTACTGAAACAGCTTGTGTTAGAGACTGAGGAATTAGTATTTGCATTTACTTCATATTTTTCATAAACTTTATCAGCCTCCAACTCACTTTCTTTTAAACTTGCCAGTAATTGAGTGACTGTTTGTTCCTGAAAGTAGTTGCCAGTGACCTTTCCTTCAATACTTTATTTTTCTACTTCCTTAGTTGTAATTGATAATTGTAATCAGTCCTCTTACTTTTCGGAGCTTTGCTTTTCACCTTATTTATGTTTTTCATCTTTTTTGCCTTGCCAACTAATTTGTCCGAATTCTTTTCTCTTTGTTTCTCAAGCCGAAGTCTCTTTCCTTCTTCTTTCTCAAGTTGCTTATTTATCTTCTTTTCTTATTATTCCCTCTTTCTCTTCAGCTACCGGGTAGAAGTAATTGCAAATGAAACTCTCTCTGTCTCCTTTTTACCTTTTCTTGTAGGAGTTTTAGCATACCATAAAGCATCTTTCAAGCGTCGTGATTATCAACGGTTTATTCTGACTTACTTCCAACTGGGTTAGTACCATCAATAGTTTATTTTTCTTTCATAGGATTAACGTCAGTTATTTTAGGGTGCATATCTTCAATCGGCTCTTCCATCTCGAATCTTAATTGCGGCAAATTTTCTGCTGTGCTGGGAAGGGGTGATGACTTCAACACCAACCTTTTGGATTTCAACCACTACTGCACTTTCAATATTTTCATGGAGGTCGTGTCTTGAAGAACCTTGTTCACGAACTTCATCGCTAAGCTGAATATTATTGGTTTTTGATGAAAATATCTTCCATTCTTTATAAAGAGTAAATTCGCTATTTTCAGAATAGTTAAACTCTTGCTCGTTTAATGTTCCAAACTTATTTATTCGATCTTTTCCAACAATAGCAGCAAAATCAGCGTAACTTAAAAACGTATCTTTCTTTTCTTCTTCAGAAGATTTTCTATTGTTTTGACCACCCAAACATTTTGAGAAGTCTATAAAATTTGGGTTCCCTGGGAATATCCGCTAGGTTATGTTATTGTTTGGCATGAGGTGTTGATAATTTAATTTTCTAAACATTTTATGTTTTAATGCTTAAATAAATGGTTATTATATCTTTTTGGAGCTTTACTAGAGCCTAACTGTGATGTGTGATATGAATTTGTGGGTTGCTTTATGTTGTTTGGATTTTGCCGAAATTTAACCTACAAATGGCCATGCAGTGCTTAAAATGCAATGTTTTGGAGGCATTTGACTTATTGTGATAGCTGCAATAAGGCTATTCACAAACTCGTCTGTTCAGGGCTAAACTCCTCGGAAATTAGGGTCGTAGAACTGAAAGGTCAACGAACTCTGAAATTTTTGTGCGAAGATTGTCAATCTGGCCTAGTCCAGATCCCCAAAATATTAAAGGCTTTGGATGAACATGGAGCTGATATTAGAGCCCTAAAGGAGGAGAGGAGGCAGAATCCCATGGTGAATGCAGGTTCTCCGGTTCCTCCAGCATCCTCCAGCTCCTTAAATAATTACTTTTTTATTGAACTGCAAGAGCGCCAAAATCGATCTTGCAACCTGTTACTCTTTAACTTGCCTGATCACCACCAAGACCTGGATGATGTCAATACCCTCTTCCTTCAACTCGGAGCTCCAAGCGATGTGAAAAGCTTAGCACGAATTGGTAAGCCTAACAAAAATGGCCATAAGGCTTTAAAAGTAACTCTAAATAGTAGAGAGGATGCTCAGAGCATTATTCGTTGTAGGAGTAAATTAAAGGGTAGAAAAATTTTCATAAATCCGGATGAAACTAAAATGCGGGTTGAGGCTGAAACTGAAATTAGATCTGAATTCAGGGATCGAGTGTTGAGAGGTGAAAATATTACCATTAGATATTACCAAGGTATTCCTAAAATTGTTCCAAAAAATAGTCTCCCAAAACTCAAGGGTGCTCTCCATTTACTACCAAAATACACAG